>CM067221.1:39193086-39454584 GCA_034190945.1 Octodonta nipae | reverse complement strand
AACTTTGTTTAAAATATAGTATGGTCAAGTGCGAGTTGAACTCATATACTAAGGGTTCCGTACAACCTTCATAATTCTTACATTCTAGTTTATAGACAAGCAGAGAATGAGTGCATTTTCTGATATTTTCCATAATATCTTTTAAAGGAAGCGTTTATAATTATAAAAAAATAAACACTTTTATTTTCCACACATTGACTTTTTATTTTATCTTCTACATGATTCGCTTGATTTTTATAAAAATATGTATTTAATTTTCCAATTTGACCCCTAAAATTAACTTTACAATTTTATTTTACTAATAAACTATCAAGGAAGCCTTATATAATCTACTGTCTGAATTTAAGGCTATGTAGATTGGAAGATAAAGGGCAAAATAGGTGAAGTTTCAAATAATAAATTATTAAATCTTTTAGACAAATTATTCAAAAATACGAATAAAATATATTGTTCAGAATTTTAGAAAGTGTAGTTTCTAAACTGGGAATGAAGTGGATGTTTAATATTTTTGTTAATATCTTTTAACCAAATTATTTAAATATACGATATATTTGTAATTCAAATAATGAGCCTTTTATTTGATATTTTACACGATGTGTGTGAAAATTTAATATTTTTTTCCATTTAATTCTATATTGTGTCCCAAAATTAATATTGGGGTTTTCTACTAATTTTTCTCATAAATTTCAAGTGAACCCCAGTACCCCTAATTATTTTTAAAACTTTATGTAGTGTGGTTTCGGAAATAAACCGGGAAATGAGGATGTTTTATATATTTTTTTTATTATCTTGTAAACAATTAATTTTAAATATATTAAAAATATATATTTCTATTCCTCATAATGAACCCTTTCATTTGATGTATTGCATGATGCCTTAGAAAATATTTTTTTATTTTCACTTTAATTATGTAATTTGGCCCCCAAAATTAATATTAGGGATTTCTTGGTATTTTTCCTGTAAACAAAAAATTGTGGGTCTTATAGTTTGGGGAATAATCGGGGAATGGGTAATTTTTTTATATATTTTTGTTATTCATTTTAAAATATAAAAAAAAATGTATCAATCATAAGGAGCCCTTTGATTTGATATTTTATATGATTCGTTAGAAATAATTTTAATTTTATGTTTTGCATTTAATGCTGTAATTTGTCCCCTAAAATTAATATTAGGGTTTTTTCCTTATTTTTTCCAGTAAAGTTCAGATAAGGTCCTATATTCCTAGTTTTTCAATTTTTTACATATTATAGTTTCGGAGATAAAGCAGGGGGAATGAGTAAAATTTTTTATATTTTTTTAATATCTTTAAAACAATTGATTTTAAAAATATGAAAAAAAATTACATGATGTGTTAAACACAATTTTAATTTTATATTTTCTATTAAATACTGTAATTACTCCCCAAAATTAATAGTAAAGGGTTTCCCTTATTTTTCCAGTAAAATTCATGTCGAACAGATTTGGAGACGGGATGCGCACTCAACAAGAAGTAAGTGATTGTTCAATGAAACTCACCGTGGTCGGCGTCCTATTAGCCAAAGCATGTTAACCAATATTGATTCTAAATACTGTAACTTTGGACATGTTCGTGATTTACCTAAATCTGGCCTCAAAATCAGAAGAAGATCAATTTAATATTTTGTTGGAATGATAAAACAATCATCACTTAACACTTAACCAAATGGTATCTAATTGCAAGATGGCAGCGCCCACAGGTAACAAATTTGTGAAGAAAGCAAAGTGTTATCCTCATAAGGTTGCTCATGCTCTAATTCAATTCTGCGACCAAATGTACGAATGAATATAATTTCGTAAAAGACATATTTTTTTCTGAATTGGCTAGGTTTTTTTTTTAACTACCATGTCAACAGGCAAAACTGCCGTTATTGGGCTACCGACAATCCCCGAACTAATAAATTTATATCCAAATGATGAACGTGATCTTCCGAGAAGTGTCATTTTCTTTCACCAAGATGGTGCACTTCTCTATTATGCAACACCCGCCCGTGCTGATTTAAATGAGGTGTTCCCGAATTTGCTAAGGAGAAGGAAGCTGATTCAGTAGCCAGCCAGATCCACAGAATTGACACCCCGAGATTACTTTTTGCTGAGGTATTTGAAAATGAAAGTATATATTACTAGACCGGCGAATTTAGAAGAATCAGCAGATACCTTGTATACCGCCAGAAGTTATTGACAATGTTCAACAATAATTTATTAATCGTCTTGGTTACTGTCAGGTAGCCAATAGTACACAATTTCTACATTTTCTTTAATCAGTATCATAAAATTTAAAAACATTTAAAATATTTTGTCTTTTTTTTAATCTAAACTATCTAATCTATTCATATTTTTGATTTGCATGGTCGAAAATATATTTGGACTATCGACTACGTCACAAATAAAACTTTCATTTACAGAAATAATGAATTTATTCGTAATTTTTCGAAAGCACTATATAATTAATTATATTTCAAGTCGAATTTTTACAACTGGTGGGTTCCCGCAATTTGTTTAGTGTATTGTGTTCAATTTGATTGAATTACTTCATTGATTTTTAAACTTCTGCGCTAATGCTAATTGTAAGTGTTTTTTGCGTGTAAAATATAGACAGTTTTGACATTCGTGTTTGGGCTCCCTAGCTGTTTGGACGCTTGGGAAGTTCGTGTATTGTGCTCCGAACTATTCGGTCACGCTTTGATCCCGTCTGAAGAGACGGCGCTTATTGTTGTTTTTTGCGTTACGATTCCGCGAGTTAGTAGCTTCGTTCGTAACGACCGCTAAACCGCTTTCATTTTGTTACTTTTGTATGTACAAAAGCGCATCATCATTACAAAAATTAGTATCAGAAGTATTAATGGAATTAAAAATAAATGTTCACAATAATAGATTATCGGTTATGAGAGCTTATGTTATGTGTTAAAATAATTACGAAACGAGAGTCAAGAATATCGGTACCATCGCTTTATTGTGTAATGATACAATTTAATAAATAAATCTGTTGGACAATGTGCTTAATTCGTGAGCGATTGTACCCATTTCGTTGTTTCATTGCCAATGAATTCAAGATGCAGTCTTGGAGTTATAGTGCTTAGATTGAGTCAGATTGCAATATTCTGTCCTCTTAAATGTTAGAGATGTGAAACACCAAAATGACATCACAACAACATACACGAGAAAATTTGTGTGAAAGTAAATTTTAATAAAAATGTGGGGGAATAAAATTTGTCGAAAATAACAGTTTTTTATGCAGATTTGAATTCTTATTAACTATATTCATAACAGTTTTAGATGTTGCCAAAAATTAGTTACATTACTTTTAAATAAAATTCACATTGCTTGACAAATTACGTATACAAATAAAAATAATTTGGTCAAATGTGAGTTGGACTCTAACGGTTCCGTACCACCTTCAAGACTCGCTTGATTTTTATAAGAATACATATGTATTTAGTTTTCTAATTTGGCCTCCAAAAATTAACATTAGAGTTTTATTTTACAAATAAACTTTCAGGGAAGCCTATTATAACTGTCTGAATTTTGAGGCTCTATAAATTGGAAGATAAAGGGCAAAATAGGTCAAGTTTTAATTTATAAATTATTAAATCTGTTATTCAAATTATTTAAAAATACAAATAAAATATATTTTTCAAAATTTAAATAGTGTAGTTTCTAAAATAGGAATTACGTCGATGTTTAATATTTTTGCTAATACCTTTTAAACAAATGATTTAAAAATATGATATATTTGTAATTCACATAATGAGCCTTTTATTTGATATATTACATGATGCGTTTGAAAATTGAATTTTTATTTTCCATTTAATTGTATAATTTCTCACTAAACTTACTATCGAGGTTTTCTAATAATTTTTCTTATAAATTTCAAGTGAGGCCCAGTACCCCTAATGATTTTCAAAATTTTGCGTAGTATGGTTTCGGCAATAAAGCGAGAAATGAGAATTTTTTATATCTTTATGTTAATATCTTGTAAACAATTAATTTAAAATATTGTCTTCTAAACATTGTGTGTGGCATATTCTTGATTACTTTTATGTTTTTTGGGCTATAACGCCACAATAGAAATAAAACGACGTATATTGCAGGAATACCAAACGTTTCAAAGTCTATTCTAACTTCGTTGTCAGTGACTATATTTATTGATGTAGATTGCAAAACGAAAATTTGATTTTTGTAATCTACATCAATAAATATAAAGCCATTGACAACGAAGGCAGAATAGACTTTGAAACGTTTGGTATTCCTGCAATATACGTCGTTTTATTTCTATTGTGATGTTATAGCCCAAAAAAACATAAAAGTATTTTTAAAAATATGAAAAATATATATTTGTATTCCTCATAATGAGCCCCTTCATTTGATATATTGCATGATGCGTTAAAAAGATATTTTTTATTTCCGTTTAATTCTATAATTTGGCCCCCAATATTAATATTAAAGATTTCTTCGTATTTTTTCTGTAAATAAAAAAATTTAGGTCTTATAGTTTGGGAAATAAAGGGGGGAATGGGTAATATTTTAAATATTTTTTTAATATATTTTAAAATATTTTTTTTAAACAAATTTAAAAACATTTATTTGTATTGGTCATAATGAGCACTGTGATTTTGATATATTACATGATCAGTTAGAAACAAGTTTAATTTTTTTTCCATTTAATTCTATAATTTGCCCCCCAAAATGAATATTAGGGGTTTTTCCTTATTTTTCCAGTAATGTTCAGGTGAGTGGTTATACCTCTATTTTTTTCAAAATTTTACAGCTTATGGTTTGGGAGATAACGGGGGGGAATAGGTAAAAATTTTTATATTTTTGTTTTTTTTTAATTAATTTACTTTAAAAATATGAAAAAAATATATTTCTTTCCGTCATAATGAACTCTTTTATTTGATATATAACATGATCCGTTAGAAACAATTTTAATTTTATATTTTCCATTTAATTCTGTAATTTGCCCCCCAAAATTAAAAGTAGAGGTTTCTCCTTATTTTTCCAGTAAACTTCAGGTCAGACTCTATACCTCTAATTTTTTTCAAAACTTTACGTTTTATAGTTTCGGAGATAAAGGGGAATGGGTAAATTTTAGTATATTTTTTTAAATTATTTTTTTTAAATATGAAAAAAATATATTTGTGTTCCTCAGAATGAGACCTTTCATTTGAGGTATTACACGATGCGTTTAAAAAAAATACTTTTTAAATTTTCATTTACTTCTATAATTTGCCCCCCAAAATTAATATTAAATGTTTCTCCTTATTTGTCCTGTAAAGTTCGGGCAATGTTCTACATTTTTTTAGTTTTTTCCCCCAGAAGTACCCCTAAAATCAAAATTTCTTCTATTACTATATGTACTCCTGATCGGGTCACCAAACTATACATTGATACCAAATTACAACCTCTTCCCTCCAGTAGTTTAGGAGGAAATTGCTGTGATGTGACAAAGACAGAAATCCGGAGTGATATTATAAGGGTATCCGTATATTGTATATACGGAACCCTAAAAATGGCATATTATGAAGCCCTTTGAGTTTCAGACCATGCATACCTCTTTATGTACATAGTTTACTCTTTACGAGGTGTCATTCTTTTGTACGCAAGACAATATATACAATATATATTGTATCTGGTCAGCGAACCTTCATCAGTTGCGCTCCCCACAAAAGAATGCCCTCTCTAACACTTATATGTGTATTTGAAATTACATGGAAGGGCTCAAGATTCGGAACCTGTATGTGCTATTTTCCCCAATAATCGGTATATATAAGTGTTCGAGGGGGCATTCTCTTGTGAGAAGCGCAACTGATGAAGATTCCCTGACCAGAAACTATATATATATATATATATATATATATATATATATATATATATATATATATATATATTGCCTTGCGTACAAAAGAATGACACCTCGCAGAGAGTATTCAATATCTCTGACAGGTGAAGTTAACCCGAAAATTTTGACACTCAACCTAGAAGTTACGGGATAACAGCAATTACATGGAACGGCTCCAGATTCTGAACCTTTGTGTGCTAGTTCCCCGAAAATCCTAGATGTCGGTATTTAAATCTCGCTTCTACAAAAATACATAGTTTGTTCATAATTTTAAATATGATATTATAAAATAGTTTTAGCTATTATTCCAAACTAAATACACACTTAACATACAGAAGAACTGAGAAGCTCCTGTGTTTGAAGTCGATTAATTATCAATTACTTTCACTTAAAATCATTCCATATAATTTCAAGTATTTAAAATCAGTTAAGACATTTTCAAGTAATTTGTGGACACATATAAAAACATTCTATATAATTAGACAAATTGAAACCTTCTTGATTTTTTTAAAGAGGGTTAATAAAATGGATAAATATAATGCAAGATTTTATCGTTCTCAGTTCTTTGCAGATATTCCCATTTGTCATTTATCTAATGCACATTGTGTAACTAAAATTCATTTGGGTTCTGGATAAGAATATTTCATATAAAGTATAGCTGTCTAAAATAATAAATTTGTTTTTTCCAAAATATTTATTTACCTATTCTCGTAGTTACTTAATCTATTGACCTTCAGATACAATCGCATTACCCATTTCATCGAGAATGTCCTCTACGTCGAAGGACAACGCATAACTCGAGGTTGATGGGGTAAATCAGACTAACTCTGGATAGTTCATTATGAAAACTGACAAAGTCCAAACTATCTGAGCTTGGCCAGGCAATCGAATGAAGAGATAAGTTTCTGATTGGAACATTGCAGCAAATTGTGCTCTAATATTTCTGGCTTGCCCATCGTGGTCCAGCTTATTACTGCAGGAATTGGGAATCAATCAAGATCAAGATATAGTGGAGAATTCATTTCAGGAGGGTCGAATAGCTTTCATTTTCCATTTTGGCGTAATGTTCGTGGATTTTTCGCTCGATTTTCAATGTAATAACTATATATTATTATACTACGTGTGTTGAATAGAAAGTTTTCGAATTGTAATTCGGCAATTTAGGCCTTTATTGGGAAATGTCGCGTGAAGTTTGAAATGATGTTTGGACAGAATATTGAAAATTTTCGGATAACGTGCATGAAATAACTCTGTAAAGGACGTTTTATATTTATAACGATTTATGGTATATTTTAAGTTCTTATAGCGAAGTCATTTTTGTCTTTAAGTTCCGACTTACATAAATAATATATAATTAAATAAAACATTTAAAAATATATATAACCGACTTCCACCTATACTAAAAAGCTGAAAATAATTATAACAAAATACAACTCTAGCAAATAAATAACACATTCTATGCTGTTGGGTGCCTACCCAGGAAGTAAAAAATGTAAACATTAAAAGGTGCTCATTCTGTACAAATTAATTACCTACCAATCTAGTATATTTTTGAAGTCGGTGCCAAGCAAATCTAAAATCCTGCATTGCGTAGATACTTATCTACTACTTCATCACACTGTTGTTGTTGCTTGGCACCTACTTCAAAAATATACTAGATTGGTAGGTAATTAATTTGTAAAGAATGAGCACCTTTTAATGTTTACATTTTTTACTTCCTGGGTAGGTACCTAACAACATTTAATGTGTTATTTATTTATTAGAATTGTATTTTGTTATAGTTATTTTCAGCTTTTTAGTTATAGGTGGAAGTTTTTGAAAACTGTTTTATTTTCAACTTTTTAGTTTTTTTGAACTCAGGTAGTTTCCATTCTTTATTTTTTATTTTGTATGCATAACCTTAATAGACAGGACCAGGTAACATCGAAAGCCTCAACATTACACAATGATACATTTTCATTTAAATGGACAGGTAAATGTTGACGAACAAAATGTACTAGTAAGCGTTACAGATAATATAATTTATTAGCTAACTTCTGTAAATTATAGGACATAGTAGAATTCATCCGATATTTAGGGAGTCAAATCGCTCCTATATTTCAACCATCGTATATAACTCGTTGTAAAGTTTCCCTCATTTTTAACATTTTATATCATAGTCCTGTGTAACATTTATTTTTCTCCACACTTTATGCAACTTCTTATGGGCTATAAAATAAATAATATTTTAATCACATTGTATAAATATATTTCAACTCAGCGTATATTTCAACCATCCTGTGTGTGATTTGTTTACGTCCACATCATATAATAGTTTTTTAATTACCCTATATAATTTTAATTTCACATTTTTTCCAACATTTATACACATTTATACCACCAAACGTCCACTTTACCCTATATTCCAACCATCCTGCATATACGGCTGCCTAAGGACCACTATCATTCTACTCCGTCCTATATTTTAAACATCATATAAATGCAACTCCTTCTATCACTTTACTTTGTGATTTTGTTTGCTATAAACGCACCAAATAGCAGTTTAGTGTTTGACAGGTGTTTTCACTGAATTTTCTACTAGGCCGGGAGAATGTGACAACCAAAAGCATCGTCTTGGCAAAATGGAAAAAAATTCATTTAAATAGGTATTTGCCTGGTATACAAACAAAACGCTTGGTACTCATTGATTTACTACCTATATGCTAGAAATGTACATAGAAAATTTTCAAATTCGCAATTCAAACTTACAGTGCCTACAATTCTCGCACTATTACGTTGGAATTAAAATATTTATGATATTTGATAAGAATTTTGGAATTTTCGGCGATTTTCTGCAAAACTGCAAGTTGCACGTCGCAGAAATGTATATTAGATCAGATAGTGATCTTCCTTAATAGATAAACGTTACAAAACTTTACACATCCATAAAGAGTTTTCGAAAAATCGACCAATATGGTCGATTTCCATGCACGCATGTGTTCATTCACAAATTTTATCACTTTACCAATAGAATTCTTTTCCCAAATTTGAAGTTTCACCAATCCGGATACTGTATTAAGCAAGACCATATTCATTCAAAACGGTTCACCACAGGAGAAGATATCAGGTAACATACATACAAAAAAATAAGCGACGAATTGATAACCTCCTCCTCATTGTAAGTCGGTTAATAAATTATACATAATTGGTTTGTCTGTTTGTAGGATGTAATCTTTGAAAGAACTTACTCGATTCTAATTTATTTTTACTAATAGTATCCTAGACTATGTTTTCGTAGGAAAACAGATTTTCGTTTTAATAAAATAGATGGTGTTCTATATGTCGACATCAAGCCGGAACCGAGTGATAGGCCAAGTCAGAAAATTATAAAAAAATGAGAGTAACATTTTTTTAAAATTATAAGCAGTTTAAAAATGGATAAAATTTACACACTCTGACGGTCTTTTCACTCCTGTTGATGCAAACATTTACTATTCTTATTATTATTTGTTTGTTATGATGTAAGACTTACTGAATAATGCCTCTGTAAACTTTTGTCCATAATTCATAGCCAACTACTCCTGCTTGGAGGAAAATGTCATTTTTTCACAATTCCAAGTATTCAAAATCAATACTTCTCGCAATTTTAGGGTAATATATTTTTTTCTTTGTATAAAATTCTTTTAATTACTCATGATAAAATATTTCATTTTGTTTTTCATGCTTTAAAAAATCTCAATTATGCTTCTATTGGCAAGCGTATCAATATGTGCAAAAATAGCTAAAAAATACCTGTTTTTGATAGTTTAAAAGCTTGTAAAAAATTGAGAAAAATACTTCAAAGGCTCAAACGTTCAGGAAGATCTACTTTGGCAGAGTACATAGACATATTTTTTTGCAAAAATGTTGAGGACGTACTGCGGATGGTTTGGGAAAAAAGTAATATTTTGACCCATATGCATGCGCCTGTGTTGTCTCGATTCGTGTCAGAGCTTTTATATTTGTATTTAATAATAATATTAATTAGAATATATAAGTATGGACGATGTGATTGAAATTACACGATAATAAATAATGATTTATTATACAAAAGTGTAAACAATGTAGTTATATATCAGTCTATTAGAACAGGTTTATGAGAAGACAGGAGAAATATTAAAGCAACTTCGTCAACTCTCGTTTTCTGGTCATTGGATGAATCTGGTGTATTCCTTCATTCCTTCTATTATAAAAGCAGTTGGCAGTATAATAAATTAAATATCTTTTTCATAATCTAAATCATAATGGATGATTCATGAGAGTATATCGGGAACGTATAAGTATGTACTGATTTGAAATATAGTTAGGAGGCATCAGAGCACGGCATATAAATGTGAACACTATACAAGAGGTCGAGGACACTAGGTCACAATAATCGGACAAATATAAATCCACCTTAAATCAAAATTACAGTGCCGTAAAATAGTGCTTGTGAATAGTGACTTAAACGACCGACCCTTACTTTTCTTCGTCTTGAGTTTCAGATCCAAGGACATTTAACGAAGAATAATATTCCATTTTTTATCAGTTTTTTTTACGTTTATCCACCCAGGATATATAAAACTTTTCATTATGTGAGCAACAAATAAAATAAATTCATATTGTTGCTGGTGTTAAATTTAAACAGTTTACTAGTTTGAATTTGCTTTTAAAAACTTATGAATTATTGACGTGTTGGTATAAGTGAATTGCTTTTAAATTTTTTGTAGAAATTGAGTTCCATTTTGCTCACTAGCCTGGTATATATTGCTTAATGTCAATAACATTAGATGACAGTACAAAAATGTCATAATTATTCTAAATAACTCCATTAGCTGAAATATGTTGATAATAGATGAAAATTATTTACTTAGTTATAAAATACAAAATTAGCTCAAACAATCAGATAAAAAAGGACATATTGTCTTTAGGATTTTGAACTTCCTAAAAAGCCAAATATCCACGGTGTTAATAGAACTGAAACTCTCAAACCAATGTGAAGCTTTTTAAATTAACAATTAAAAATGTATGATCGGTTGTACAATTCTTATTTGCAGCAGCAAAGGTACACTTTTGATGCAGGAAACCTTTCTCCTGGTCAATATCCATTTGGATGTGCAAATTTGAAGAAACCTCGACAAAGAATTTTGAAAAGTACTCTTTGTGATTTTACAACGGACTACAGGAAACGACTGAGTAGCGAGTGGGCTCCTGTCTATTTGTCACGACCTGAACCACCTCTTTTGATACAACCTTGCGAAATTTACCATAAACACCTGGGACAGTTACCAAATTATACGGGTCACATACCAGGAGCAATCTTTAGGTATGGGAGAACATATGGATCTGATTCAAGGGATGCTAAAAGATGGTTGAGGGGCGAATTTTCTATGTAATTGCAAAAGATTTGATTAGACTAATAAAAATGTTATCGAGTTGTTTTAATATGCTCCTCAAACTTGGTAATTACCTTCCAGAAGATATTAAAGATATTCTGATTGTATGTCGTCCGAATTTTTTACATTCAAAAGTAAGCTTTATAAGGACATTATACATTAAGTGTTGTTTTAAGATTACATTTGCTTTCACTTTTGGAATATGTCTACCAATCATAAAACTTCAGTAGTAGACTCTATTCAATTTCTAATTTCTCATTTGCTTTATATACGTATCACCAGGTCTGAGTTGAAGAATTACGTTAACCCCTTAATCCGCTAGAATTGCATTTGAAAATGATCTCTTCAAATGGAGACACTTTCAAATATGCTACTAAAATTTTAAGTTTTCGTACTAGTAATGGCTGTATTAAGAAATTGAAAAATGAGCTTGTCGGTTTATAACTGTTATCTCATACAGATAAAGAGGTGTAAGCAAACTAAGCAAAATTGGTTATCATTCGGCAACATCAAATAAGTATTCCATGTAACGTTTGTAAATTAACAGCGATCCATATGCAAATTTTACTAGGAGCTCTCCTATATCTAATAAGGTTTTTCCTAATTACCATATTTCTCGTAATTACTTCCTACTCACCCGAAGATAACCGGAAACAAATGGCAAAGTACTTCAACAAGTATATTTCGGATTTAATGGAACTTATTGTAACACTGAAGTAAGTCTCAGAAGTTGGGAACGAGTTGTTTCACAAACTTTGTTATTAAGGTGACTTGGTATGGCATTCTATTCGCTTATATATTAGACAAGAATGGATTTTGGGTAGATGTAATATGACAGTTGGTTTAATACCTGTCGTGATTAGTATAGTTAACAATTATACACTTTTTATTCTGTCAATTTGAGCGTAAAATGCATTCTTACTTTATTAGATTTAGTGAGAATATAAGTAGCTATTTACTAGTTTATCCCAAAAAAGCTTGAGGATCTGGTGATTTAGATTATATACATATATATGAACTAAGCTAGGTTCCGGGTGAGCACGGCGTCTGAATTATTAAATGCTCGACGTTCCGACTCTTGCTTTTTTTTACGCCATTATCAAGAGACAAAATTGAAAAAGACTTTCAGAATCTAGATCGGGGCCTCAATTTTCTTGGGTGTTGATGGGCGTATCTGCTTACCAATCACAACACAGCCCCTGCATCACGTGACATCCCCTTCTAACCGACCGATAACTATAAATAAAGAAGCAGAGCAGATTATAAAAAACTTGCCTAAGGTGTGAGTAATTGTGTAAAGTTAAGTTTATGTCGCTGTTATTTTTACATTTTGAAATACTTGACACTAAACTAAACTAACGACAAACGATGTTTAAAGACATTGTTTGTCGTTTTTGATTTTTAGACGTGGATACTCAAAAAACAGCCCTTGAATAAAATATTTGTCTAATTAAAAAAAAATGTAGCATTTAAGATTAATTTAAATTAATTTGAGTTCGTTAGAAGCCGTTAATTTAACAATTTTTAGTTATTAATATAATAATTTTTAGCTATTAATTATATTTAGGAATTTGTAAATATGAGAAACTAAATGACGATGATCCTGATCGTAGATTAGAATGATGAGGCAAGGTTTACCCTACATGTATTGAGCAACAAGCAAAACTGTTGACATTTGAGCATGCAAAATCCTCAATAGATGACTCAAGGTGATAAACAGTGTTATTTATTATATGAAGGTGGACGTTTGGGCCAGTAAAATATATAACAGATTAATTGCTCCATAGTTTTTGAGGAGGCACTAACTGGGGAGAATTACTTAGATTTTTAATAAAATATTGTGGTGTTTGAACTATTTCCTGATACCGCTAACCCCGCAGACATTAACGTAAACATTATACAGAACCAGTAAGATCGTGGCGAAATTGACTACCCTTCTCTTGTGATCAGATTCCACTAGATTATTTTTTGTGGAGCTATTTAGAATCAAAATTCTATAAGACTAAACCAACTAATATTGATTACTTAAAATACCAAATAAGGGAAGTAATTAATCACATTAAAGCAGATATGTTGCAACATGTTGCAAGTCTGAATATATGACTTAGATTATAATTATTGTAAATATTGTTAATCACTTCAAGCTTTATTTCTTTATATCACATCATTAAGTATTTCACGAATTAAACTACTGAAAATTGGTTTTTCTTATTACCAACGTCCAAATATTAAAAAGTCCTACATTCCCGAATAGTGAATTGAAAATCCTTTTAAACATAGTGTCACAGGCTACCCCTTTTCATTTAATTTTTTTTCTGACAGAAGAGGCAGTTGAATAATTTTATTCAAATATGTAGTTTCATATATAAAAACATGTTTAACAAATTTTCATTTACAATCATAATAACGTAGAAACAGAATTTATCCGTTACATTAGGACCTTAGGTATGTATGTAGGTGGGTCAAAATA
This sequence comes from Octodonta nipae, assembly GCA_034190945.1. NCBI lineage: Eukaryota > Metazoa > Arthropoda > Insecta > Coleoptera > Chrysomelidae > Octodonta > Octodonta nipae. The sequence continues at coordinate 39,440,867 of CM067221.1, read as the reverse complement.
TTACTTTTTTCCCATACAGTCCGCAGTGGGTCCTCAAATTTTTATGCAAAAAAAATATGTTGATGTACCCTGTAAACATATAGCTTCTTCAAAGTCTGAACGTTTAAAATCTTTTTTTCAATTTTTTACAATTTTTTAAATCGTCAAAAATGGGTATTTCTTAGCCATTTTTAGCTCATATTGATACGCCTGCCTATTTGATATTTTAACGTATGAAAAACATAATGAAAGGTTTATTCATGAGTAATTAAAATAATATTATATAAAGATAAAATATTGATAACCCGAGATTCTATAGTGTCGTAACTAGAATCCTGTTTTTGATATTTCTGGCATTTTTCCAAGATTGGATAAATTTAGATAAAAATATATGTTCTTTTAAAGTCAATATTTTTTTCTGTATACTATATAAATAGATCTTTTATTTTTGCTTATGTACTTTTTAATTTTAGCTCAATTACAAAAATTGTATACTCTCTTCGAGGTGTCATTCCTTTGTACGCAAGACAATATATATTATATAAAATATACATTGTTTCTGGTCAGGGAACCTTCATCAGTTGCGCTTCCCACAATTGAATGTCCTCTCGAACACTTGTTTATGTATTTGACACATTTCGGTAAATTTGAAGACGCGAGATGTAAGACCGACATCTAGGATTTTCGAGAGAATCAGCACACAGAGGTTCCGAATCTGCAGCCGTTCCGTGTAATTGCTGTTCTCCCTTAACTCCTAGGACAGAATGTCACGATAAAATTTTTAGGTTACTTCACCTGTCAGAGATATTGAATACTCTCTTCTAATATTAACTTCCCAGTATTTTCTCTTGGATACAACACAAGCATATGCTTTGGTAATAAAAGTACCAAATGTATTTAAACTAAAACAATTTTCAAACAATTTTAGAATGACTACTTAAAATAGTCTTTAGAAAAATTAATTTCTAACCGCTTACTTATCTACAACTTTTAACTGGAAGGAAAAGTCTTTCTTGATGGTTATAATATACAATTATCAAGATATAATAATTTCATTCGACAGTCAGGGTAATTTTATGACAAAGAATTACGAGACAATTTCCAGGAAAAGGTGATAGGAATGATTCATAAAGACAAGAGGGTTGGGAATATGTGCCATTTAGAAAAAACTTCATACTAATAATTGCACAAATTGTCCGAATTAGGAATTCACCCTCTCTATAAAATGCACTCACAGTCGTAATTTTCTGCAGTATTCATGATATTTTCGCTGAGCGGAAAGCACGCAAAAGGGTGGTACACGTGTTGTTTGCGGAATTTACTGTATTCCATGGGGTCGCGTGTTTACGAAACATCTGAAAATAAAGTTCGTATACACCGGGAGCTTGGAACGTTTGTAAAATAATTCTTGCGGCATTACCTAAATTTATATCATATTTATTATTACTTAATTGCGTTTCTAAAACTTACCCAATAGGCTTTACATTCAAATACTAACGGAATTAGCGGCTACTTCTCTGAAATGCATTATTGAATCGAAAGCTTCTTAACGGAGGTCCACACTTACACAAGAAAATAGATGAACAAGGCAATGAAACGCATAACTTTAAATTTCACTTGTTTCGACACGTCACGACATACTGCTTCGATCTTTGATATTGAAATGTCCATCCAATTCAGTCCTCTGTTTAAAAAACAGGGACCAGGTAAAGTATTAAGAGTCTCTTGCTTTATAGAACATCAATAATAAATAGGAAATAAACCAATATAACATCCAAGTTATATAGAATACCTGCACAAAATTTGCTTTTCATCCTAATAAACACTCCAAATCTTTCTTTGTGATATATTAAATTGGAGACTTGACATGCATCACAAATTAAAAAGAATACCACACAAAAAGGTTAATTGGCAATAAATGTTCATATTATCAACGAATGTAGATAGAGATTAAGAAAAACATGACCTTTGTTTGCATCATTTTCTTATTGTAATAAAAAAGCACGTTTATAACTAACTAGAGGTATTGATGTATTACATACAGCTGAAACTTCTATATCCTGTAAAGAACATATTTTAATTATAAACAAGTGAACAAGAGTCTAAAGCACACTGCTGTAGATCTAAAGATCTCGGGTTCGAAACCAAGAATAATTATGTTTTTTTTTATTTTATGTCATTATTAATTATATTTATGTACTAATTTCAATTCACATAAATTGAATTAAATCTAATTTTAATATTGCATAGAATAAGAACTTGAAAATTTTAAATTGTTGCTACCGTTGAATATATAGGTATTATATATAATTTATTGTTTTGTATAAATATTATATGTTTGTAATGATGTTAGCTAAGATCAAAACGAACTTTTCTTTGACATCTTGTCTTCTAATACTTATTCAGATCAATAAAACTATTTATAAACACTTACTCAATATTTAAACTTATATGTCTTTGCAGATATATTTAAATTAAGAATTATTTTAATTCACCTGATGTTTATATTCATTACTAAAAGAAAAATGGAGACAGTGAGATATCGAGAGAAGGGAAGAATATTTAGTAAGAAGCTTTCGTTTCCATCGTTCAGTCTCAAATGATTGCCGCTCTTTTTTTGTAAGTAGTTTCTGAAGACTAAGGACTTAAACTGCTATTTTCATTATTAATTTGGGTTTTCGCTCCTCACAATGGTTTCTGCAAAATACAAATAAGTTAAATAATTGAAAACCAAGCTCTAGCAATTTATGGAATGTGCCCAATACACTAGTTGTCATGGCAACAGAACCTGTCAGTTGAACATCGCAAAGAAAAGTCAAGTGCTTAAAAATACACTTTTCGACAACTATTTTTGATAAAAGTAATCCTAACGTATCATATAACACACAGTCAAACATATTATACAGAAAAATTATTTGACAAATTCATAGATCTATTTTTTCAAAGTTAATCCTCCGGGGATTAATTTGTAAGAGGTACTGTCCGACCGAATGTCAGATTTTGGCCGAACGGAAATTTTCGACCCTAGCCTTATCCTTCGGCCGAAGCCGAAGTTTTTGCTTTAGTAAGAAATTTAATAATACTGGCTAAAAAACAAAACAATAATAAGGCAAAGTATACTGGGAACAAAAGAAGTATAAATATCTTTGTTAACCTGAAATCAGATATTATAGTCTAAGATCCGAACCTAAGTCAACCTTTACCGAGCTGATGGAATGAAACATATTTTATAATAAGTTTAGTATATAAAAAAATATTAAAAATGCTTTGCCTAAAAAAATCCTGGACAGACTATTTTTAATTATTAAAAAAAAAGTTCTTTAATTAAATCATGCATCAACAAGGTAATAAGAAAATGTTATCCCGAGTAAAAGTATAAAACGTATAGAATATGCAGCAGTTGGGTTGCCCATTATTTTCCTGGACGAACTAGTGGGTTGCCAGGTATAAACATTCACTTGTTTGGACAATAGATTTTTTTTATATCAACAAAAGTCCTGTTTTCTAGCACACTGATATAGGATTGTCTGCAGAAAATTCTTTCCTAATATGGGTTTGCAAATTTTAAAGGTTTCAATTTTAAGGCGAATGGAAATGTGTGACAAATAGATCCGAGGGAAGTATACCTTGTAATACTCAACGACCCAACATCGCAGTTACACTTGATGGGACCTCGAATATAAGAAAGTGCGCATTCTCGGTATTTACGAGTATACGATCCAGAATGACAGTGATACTCTAGGAAACACTGGGCGTCATTTTTTAGCAAGTGACATTAATTAATTAATTAAATACATAAAAATCTAATATATTTAATATAATACTAAAAATTTAAACAATATAACATCAATTATATATATAATAAGTATAATAATATATCTTTAATAGAAAAGTTATTGTAAAATATGATAACACAAATAATAAAAATATCAATAACCTACTTTGAATTTTTTTGCTCTTTATTCTGGAAAAAACAAAAGAGAAACAAAGTGGATAGTTGAAAATTTTATTTAAAAAGTAGCAAAAAAGATAGACTAAAGATTTTGTATTGCATTTAAAAATTTTATTACAGAACAGCATAAATACAAAGATAAGATTATTGAAAAATAAATTTTAATAAATACTTCTACTCAATAGCTGATTCATCACAAGTATAATTGTGATTTTCGAATTCATCTGATTCATTAAATACTACCTCATTTTCTTCTATTTCGATAAAGTCCTGGATTTTCAAAAGAGTTTGATCTCCGTTAAAAAGTATTGGTTTTAAAAAAACATCTAAATGCCAACCGTAGTTTTCAGGGTTTAACTTCGCACATATAGAATCAGTTGCACTCAGCCATATTGAAAATATCAATAGAAATATCAATGTGTCCGCAAGTGTTGATATATATTTTTTTCTATTATCCAATCAAGTGAAAGTAGTTGGCATCGACATACCAGTTTATGCCTGGCAATCCAGTAGTTCATCTAGGTAAATAATAGGCAACCTAATGGCTGCATAATCTACACATTTTATACTTTTACTCAGGATAAAATTTTCTTAGTATCTTGGTCATGCAACATTTAATTAAAAATCATTTTTTAAAAATAGTCTGTCTAGGATTTTTTTAGGCAACCCATTTTTAATATATTTTCTAATATACTTAATTTATTATAAAATATGTTTCATTCTATTATCAGCTCGGTGAAGGTCGACCTATGTTTGAATCTTCTACTATTAATATTTAATACGACAATCACAAATAAATTTGTAAACTATGCAGTTTAAGTATATATACTTACTTCTCCAAACACCACAAGTGTTTGATAGGTGTTATTAACATTTTTTTTTATTTGTTAATAAACAGAGCAAGCAAGATAAGATATTATGTCGGGAACCTTCATCAGTTGCGCTTGTCTCTACTGATTAAAATCTTGAATATTTTTTTATGTATTTCGTATATACAACTTAATTTAATATGTTAACCTGCAATGAATGTCGACGTCTAGGAGTGTGAGGGAAAACTAGTCCACAGAGGCTCCAACTTCAGAGTGCTGCTGTGTATAACGCCATGCCAAAGGTAGAAATCATACGAAACAATTCGTAATTTAATTTAAATCGATTAAATCAATTATACTATTATCTTTTCGAGATTTTACAATACATTAAACGCAAAACAATATGTTGTTTCTAGTCGGGAACCTTCATCAGTTGCGCCTCCCTCTACTGATTGAAATCTCGTATAATTCTTAATAATTCCTGCATACTAGTGATTTTATTATCTTAAAAGGGAACTAACTAGCCATAGAAATTTCAAATCGGGAGTCGTTATGTACAAAACGACCTCCAATTGGAGTCTTATAGGCTAGGAAATTTATTATGGTATTCCTTTCTTTCAGATCTAAACAGCTAAATATTAGCATAAATAGACAAATATATGATTAATAATTTAAAAAATAAACGGTCAAATAATAAATGTTTTACGTAAGTGACACCAGTGGAAATAATTGTTATATATATATATATATATATATATATATATATATATATATATATATATATATATATATATATATATATATATATATATATATATATATATATATATATATATATATATATATATGTATTAGATGGTTTCCGGGAATTCATCCACGTAGTTGATAACTGATCCCTGCCGGGATCGATGGTAAAATGACGACGTTTCGGCAGAGTCACGTCTGCCCTCTTCAGGTCGGTTCGCATAATTCTCGTAGCCTTCTGCTTTCGCTTCTAGTTACTCGAATACTAGAACTGTGTTTTTATATTTGTGACTCACGAAGGGTTCCACATCATTTCCATTAGCATGGATCAAAAAAGTTTAAAAACAATTGTGGTTGTAGATTTAGCAATTCACAACATCCCTTGTTTCTACACCAGCGCCATTCTAGTCACTTCTTGAACTTGTCGTTTAATGATTTCTGTTTAATCTTTCTATAATTTTATTATAATTTTCTCTACCCTCTATAAACGTAACCTCTTTTCCGGAGTTCTAGTTAATCATGTAGCTAATATCTATAAACATGCCCTTTTGGTGCTGTATTTCAATTCTCTAATTTAAAATATCGCATACACAGAATTGGAATGTACATTAGAACGAAAAGCAAATTTTGTGCAGGTATTGTTTATTAATCCGAAGTTATATTTGTTTTTTTACTACAATTTAAAAAAATTTTGTATTCGTATAGGTCTTTAAGAATCAAGTTGATGTGGTGTTAGTCGGAAGTGAGGTGTCAGTCAAAACAAATCATTTACTACGTATAAGTGTAGAAATCCGCTAAGGAGCTTTCTCTTCAACATTTTTTATTGAATAAACCCGGTTTTCGAATCCCATAATATTCGCGAAAAAAACATTTTTAAACTTGGCAGTTCCTAGCTGCCGAATTAGGTTTGGCAAAGAAAAAAACCCTAAATATTTAAAAATTATATTATGTGAATATAATCCTGTCAAAAATCTTATAATTTAAACGGGATTAGTAATATTTGCTATTTCATTTAATCAAATTTCATGTGGATAAAAATTGTGTCATTCTATATGTGAGTATCCAATACGCATAATGACTGTACAACTACTTTTTTATACTCTTTTATAGAAAGGCCGAAGTGTCTAAGGTCTCCTAGCTTGTCATTATAAAAGGAGATTGATGAACCCATTGACCTTTTTCCACCGAATAAAAAACAGCATGTCATTCCTGCGATAATAAGGAAAAGCCTACTGGAGCATCTTCAATAAAAGCAACTAAATGTAGACATTGTAGTTAGCCACAAACTGTTTGATCGACCCGTCATCAACGACAAATAAGGCGCCGGTCGGACTGGCGTCTCGACGCCCTACCTGCAGCAAATCAACAAAGTTTGCATATCCTTTACGTCCCTTAACATCCTACGATGGTGTGTCATTATATTTTTTATGATTTTGTTCTCGTTGGACAAACGAAGGAGAGTGTGAAATAAAACCGCTTTTAAAGGCGAAGTTTATCGCAATGAAATTCCGTTTCAGAAATTGCTCATTCCATTAGGCGGAAAGGTTAGTGTATTCGAGAAATTTCGTGTGGATATTGCAATTTTATGCTTTCTTATTCTAAAATTCGGAAATGGTACTAGGTTGCATTTAAGAAGTTTAGCATTAAAAAAAGTGAAACTATTAGTTCCTTGTGACAAGGTGAATGCTATCAAATATTGACCTGACCAAGGAACAGAATTCACCAGCTGTGCTTGTTTATTTACACTAGTATACAAAAAGTCTTAACGGTTACCCACACTTACACATACGAGAATATTCTTTGACCTTGACATACCTATACAACTTAGTGCTGTGTAAGAAACAGAAAACATGTTATATATTATGAGTCGCTTCGTTAATATAAAATCAACAAATTAAAGTAAATAAACAAATATATCAACCAATTGATATACAAAACCCGCACAAAATATTCTTTTCTTTCTAAGAGGCATTCCCATTTTGAGTCTGAAATATTTTAAATTAGAGATTTGACATACGTTAGAAGTCAAAACACTACATAAACGCAACGTTGGTTTATGGTTAGTAAGACACAAAGACGACAAGATTATATGGGAATTAAACTCAAAAAGTGTCCAGCTGAAAGCATATAATAATAAGTTCAAGAAGTGACCAGAAAGGAGCTGATGTAGAGAAAGGGTATGATGTAAATTGCTAAATATAAATATCAATGTTAAGCCACGGGTGTTGTCTTTATTCTCAACCAAGGATATGTAAAATATATATTTTCCCTAAATAGCTATCAGATATTCTAAAAATTTTATTGCAAAATAGTGACAATAATTTTAATTTTCCTCATATTTATATATTTTATATTTAGTAAGGATAACATAAAAGAAAAACAGAAACAGGGAAAGAACGAGAAAAGATAAGTTATATTTAATAAGAAGCCTTCACTTCAATCGAACAGTCTCTAATGACTCCCGCTCTTTTTAGCAATATTTTTAGTATTCAATTTGATTTTTACTTATTAAAATTGTGTTTATTTATTTATTTTAATATTATGTATTGTGCTCAAGTTTGAACTCAGGGATTCTCAAATTTGAATATAGCAATAATATGTTCAAATCATTTTATCAAAAAAAAATTGTTCAAATGACCTCAACAGAACTTGATAAAAGATAGACAAATAACGTTGCACATATTTCCTCAATAAAAACGCACTATTAGAATACACAATAAAAGCTGATAGGAACAAAGTGCTTATAATATACACGGCTTTCATTTCAAAACTAGCCACCCAAAATAATTTATAAATTATCGTTAAATCAAAAAGACAAAAAACACATTAATTTATATTTAGTTTAAATACAAAGGGGTATCATTTGGTACCACTTTTTTGCCAATCTTTTGACACATTATTTTTAAAATTCAGATTAGTTTTTACTAAGAGAGACTAAGATTTAGAGTAACAAATATCTTTCTAAATGACATACAAACCGTAAAAAATTAAAAATTTTGAATTGCAATTGAAAAAAGCATTAGTACAAATATGGAGGAAAACAAGTGAGAAAAAATCCTTAAATGTTTATGGGAAAGATATTTCTTACTCGAAAAGTAAACAATTTATTATCAATAGTGGTTTCGACCATCAAATTTCGACAATGGTTCATACGATTATTCTTTACAACAAGTAAATATTTATTTATGGGAGGAACAACGCTGTGCACGCAGAAGTGCACATATTTTTCATCAGAGACATCCCGATATAAAATATTGGACATCAGTATGTGTGGGATTTAGTTCATAATTTTCAAGAAACTGGAACTGTGTGCAATAAAATTGTCAAGAATCGTAGAGTTTTAAGTGAAGCTGCACGGGTTGAGATTTTAAGTCATTTTGCCATGGATCCTCAAACATCAATACCAAAAGTCTCTAAGTTAACAAATATTTTCTTCGGATCTGTGCATAAAATTACAGCTTTTACATCAGCATGCTGAGAATAATTATGACAGAAGATTCCAATTCTGCGAACTAATGTCTCAAAGGGCACATGCAGACCATAATTTTATTAAAATATATTATAATACTGGGACAATACCGATCAATGAACAAGTTGTTCGGGAAGAGCACAACCAATATCCTAAGAAAATCAGCATATGGGCCGGAATTCTCGGATATAAAATTATTGGTGCTTTATTCCTGGAAGAAAATTTAACTTAGGAATTGTATTTAGATTTATTAGAGATTGTGATAAATCCCCTTTTAATGGAATCTTTAGAAAACCAAATAGATTAGGATGGAATTTTGTTTCTAGACGAAGAAAACCTATTTTTTCAACTGCATGGAGCACCTCCACATTATGCCGTGCCTGCACGTTATTGCCTTAATGAGACATTTCCAGATAAATGGATTGGAAGAAGGAGCGCTATAGAATGGCCAGCAAGATTACTCGACGTAACGCCCCTTGATTTTTTTATGGAGACATCTAAAAACTGTGGTGTATAAAACTCAACTTAGCGATATTCGTGAACTTAGACGTAGCATAGTGGAGGAATGTGAGGGGATTACACCAGAGACGCTTCAAAAAGTGCGGGATGAATTGCTGGTGCGACTTTACATTGTTTTACCCACAATGGCGGACATTTTGAACATTTAATTTAATTTAAGTACAGGGTAATTCTAACACTAACACAATATCAATAATGCAAATACAATGTAAATAATTATTATTTTGATTTGAAAGTTTAAAATGGCATTAGATACTTTGTAAAAAATAATGTGATTTTAAAAAATGACGTGTCAAAAGATTGTCAATAAAGACCTTTAAAAAGAGGTGTCACATGATACCCCTTTGTATTTAAACTTGTAGAAGTGATATCCACCCCCCACTTAGGGATTGAAACTACAGGGTGACCGATATCTTTAAAAAGTGTAACCTCGTAAACATAAATTAACGTGTTTTTTCTCAGTTTTTTTTAAGATGTTTTAAAAGCTATTTTGGGTGGCTAGTTTTGAAATGAAAGCCCTTTATATGTACTTATTTATTTTAGAGATATTTTTGTTTGGGTTTTTATACACTTTTAATTGATGAAAAATTACATCTTGCTGTTCTTGTATAGGTATTTGTTGTTGATAATATAGTTTTATTTAAATATATTGTTTGGGAATTTTTGCTATACTACTGCACTTAAGTTACAGAAAAAACAAAATTTCAGATAATAGCGTTATGCCCATTCTTCGGTAAACTTCGTTAAGTGAAAATAGATTTTCTAACTAACCGCAATGATTTAGTCCACAGGTTCAATAACTTGATTCTCTAAAATATTACAAAAATATATTTATTAATTTATAAGATATAAACCGGTTATTGGCTTATTCCGCACCAGCTAACACATTTTATATAAACAATATTAAATATAGAGCCTGATTATACCTTCCTAATAATAATGCCCACTAAATTGTTGTCACTGATGACGAGATGCGCGCCTGCTAACGATAGATAGCGACGTGATAGTAATTTTGCAACATATTTTTGATGTTTCTACCAACGACGACACACGTCAATTTTATATTGTCTTTCTTCTACCAGTTGATTACTGACAACTGCATCAAAAAATAATGTATTTTTAAATGAAACGCCCAATGTAATTCTACGGATTTGGAAAAAAAGTTGTCTCAATAATACAGTTATAATTAACACCGATATGCCTATTTGTAACAAGGACAAATAACTACCACTGCTCGGGAAATAGAAGGCAAGTGAGACTATTTTTTGAACTTATTCAAGTATTAAATGTTTGCTACACTTCGTCATAGTCGAGATAGAATGTATTCTAGAATGGGTAACTTACTCATTACGAAATCTTACACCGCTTGATTTTTTCTTGCAGGATTACTTAAAATCGTAAGTCTATGTAACCATACCCCAGAAATTAGAGTACTTAAAAAATTGGATATAGCAATGAAAAGAAGATTGTGCTCATAGGTTTGCTTACTGAGCTCTATAAAACTGGCACTGCCAAATCGACGAAAACTTAAAAAATATATCTCAGAATGTGTTGCTAATTTGTTGCTAATTAGTTGCTAACCAATCGATTTTGTTGCTCGAACCGATCTCGAGAAAATGACGACATTGCCAGCTTTACATAAAGGTAGCTTGAAAAATACCTAAATATGAGATAATCAAAAAACAAATACACCAAAATTTTTTGCTAATTTATTGCTGTAATACCTCACTAAAAGAAAAAAAAAGAAAAAGTTAAACGATTTTGTTGCTTGATACGATCCCGAGAAACCGACGACAATGCAGGAAAAATACCTAAATATGAGATAATCAAAAAACAAATAGATCCAAATTTGTTGCTAATTTGTTTTTGAACCGATCTCGAGAAATCGACGGCAAGCAATGCTAGCTTTAGGTAAAGATAGCATGAAAAATACCTAAATATGAGATAATGAAAAAAGCAAATCAACCAAAATTTGCTGCTAATTTCCTGCTGTAAGACCCCACTAAACGGAAAGTATTTATTTTAAGGATGTATTGCAGGTATTTTCATTTGATACAAAATCTATAAAACTCAGTGTCAGTTTTATGGAGCTTGCTTACTGCAAAATCAAAATATGTTTTCTTGTTCTAGCGAACTGTAATATATGGGGACGATTTTTCTCAATTATTTTCGGATAATAGTGTTGAGATGATTTGCAATAAAAACATCATGAGTTCTTATTTTTGTAAAACTTAATTTTATAAAATCTATTTTTTAACTTGATCTAGAATTTTCTCTATAGTTAATAATGCACAGAAAACTTAAAATTTGTTTTAATATTAGAAATAGATATTTGATACTTAGTATCTAAATATTTTTTCAGATAGATTCTTGTAATAATTACTGGTATGAATTAAAATATGGTTATTCTGCTGCTACTGCTTCCTTAACCTCTTTTGCCCTTTTTTGATCACAATCTATTTCACAGTAATCTGTAATCCGTGGATAATTTGTAAATGTAAAGATAATATTTTCATAGGAGACAGGCAGCATTTTTTTAAAATAATTTTAAAAGTTTCATAAAATATATATTATTCGGAAAATTGTAATTTTGTTATAAAACTCTGGAAATAAAGTTAATTACAGAATATTTTAGTACTTATGTAATCAATATTATAAGAGTACAAATAAAGATTTTTATTTTGATCATTAAAAACATTTAATTGTTCTGTAGAGTCAATGATATGACGTAAGTACCATTTACGCAATGTTCATATTTTTTATCAACCTAGTATACAATTGAAAAGCGGAACTAGCGCTTAAACTTGAACTATTACAGTCGGTAAGAACACCCTACTATATATACAAACCAGAATTTAGTTTAGAAAATAACAACTACAAGCTATACTGGGACCAGACGATACTGACCGATCGGACTGTTGCTCACAATAGACCAAATATAGTTTTGGTAGATAAAGTCTCTACAAAAACAGCCTTAATTGGCATAGCAATCCCTAACAACAATAATATAAATATTAAGCAGGCTGGAAAAATAGCCAAATATAGGGATTTAGAATTTCAAATACATAGACAATGGGACATGAACAACACTCGAACGAACAGTACCAATTGTTATGTCAACAACAGGAGTAGTCCCAAAACATCTATTAAACAATTTGAAATACCTCGGTCTGGACGAACATCTTTACCAACTGAGGCAAAAAGCCGTCCTGTTAGGAACAGCCCGAACGGTCAGAAAATTCATGGCGAACTGCAGCCACCAATCCAACCACGGGCCAGATAACCTGGCAAGGGCTCCCACAGAGCTAAATTCTTTTGATATGTAGTATATCTGGGGTTTAATGAATTTTCCCCTAAAGACACATATGTGTGCCTTAGAGGGAGTGTGATGCCATACATTGTATGGTCAAGTCGGACTTAATAGTAATACAATTTTTTATATGATTCCAGCTTAAAAGGAATATAGCCGAATTGAAAAAGTCCCTATTTTCTGAAGCAGGTTATTTATTTTAATAAAATTTCGATGTATTGTCTATTAATTCAATACCGAGAAATCGAATAACTACAATATCATTCAATTTATATGATCTCCGTAAAAAATGTATTTAGCTACTAAGCAAAATTCATATTTTGTGACAAACTTCGTACAGGTCCCCACTAATAATTATAGATTTTTCGGATACTTCCAATTTAGCTAGAAACACATATAGAGAGACCAATTGAGAACCCTCACATTTGTTAAAGAATCTTAATGAACTTCTATTCTGATTTTGGCTTTTATCCCATTTCCAATAAATTTCATCCCAGAATTAAAATAATGTTTATTGTATTGAATTAATACCTGCTCCTTCCCATCGTTACGTAATAACTTTTTCCGTATTTATGATAAAATTTAACACCTCCTCCTTTGTTGAAGTCGGTCAATAAAAATGGTAAAATGTAAGTAAGTAATTAATTTTCTAAAGTTATTGTGCTAGACGAGGTAAAGAACATGTTTGGACAGATACGCATAATTTAATATTGACTATAACTTGAAAGCTAGCTACAAATAAAATTTATACAAACCTAGTAAATTATTATTATTATGTATGTAGGCTTCCATGGCCGGTGTCAATAGATAACAGGTTGTTTTCCGGGCCAGCTAATTGTAAATAAAACAGCCTGGAATATGATTAGTTTCTTCACATTTTATATTGAATGTTATTAGATTGTCTACTTCCAGAGCTTTTTTCGGTAATGTCAGGGCTTTAATGTTACTAGCAATCTGCTCAAGGTTCCCCCAGTATGAGAGCCTGCAATTCTCTCTTTCCGTTAGCCAAAGTTTTCCGATTTTCAGATGCTGGAAACTAGCTTTCCGCCTTCTTTTTCTAAAATACGAGTAGAATTTGACAATGTAATGAATGTTTTTTTGACATTAATAGGGACTTCGTAGCATTTATGGTTCTCATTCATTGGCATTGGTGAGTGAGTGAATTAGCAACCCGGCATCTACAAAAAAGTTTTAAAATTTCATATAATATACAAAAATCGACATTTGGCTGTTCGTTTGTTCGTATTTTATAAGCTGCCATACCGTTTATTATACTGTGATAAAACTATATAAATAAAACTATAAAGCTATTGCTTGCATTTGGCGTGGAATTATATATATTTTATATTTATTTATATTTATATATATTTTCTTGCGAATTCACCATAATGAAAACTGAAAAATTAAAATCAAAGTACATCACAGTATAGGTACTTTAATAAATAGATTTAAAAACATTGCAAATTTAACGGGAACTACTAGAGGAACAGAACTGGACTGAATAAAAGTCGCACCATATCTGTTGGGAGAGCCAGTAATATATAAATAGCTATGCACTGAGTTTGGCAAAGAAGAAATAACTTTAGTTATTGCTCGTAAACTGAGTTTATGTTATTATTAAAATAAACCTAATTTCCACTTTTCATTTTTGGGGTGCCCTATATACAATATACTGATACCCTTATAATATCACTCCGGATTTCTACATCTTTCACATCACAGCAACTCTCTCCTAAGTTACTGGACGGAAAAGGTTGAAATTTGATATCAGTGTATAGTTGGGTGACCAGATTAGGAGTACGTATTGTAAATGAAGAAATTTTGATTTTAGGAGTACTTCTGGTGGGAAAAACTAAAAAATTCGACCATTCCTCCCTTATCTCCGAAAAAACCTAGCCTAAAATTTTGAAAAAATAGGGAATATAGAACGTTGCCTGATGTTTAAAGGAAAAATAATGAAAAACCATTAGGTTTAATTTTGAGGGCAAATAATAGAACAAAATGAAAAATTACAAACTAAAATTTTTTCAAACGCATCATGTAATACATCAAATAAAAGTGCTCATTCTGAGGAACCTCTACTATTAATTTCGGGGGGCAATTTACAGGATTAAATAAAAAATATAAAATTAAAACTATTTCTAACGCATAGTGCAATATATCCAACCATAGAGCTCATTATGACGAATATAAATGTATATTTTCATATTTTTAAAATTAATGTATTAAAAGATATTAATAAAAAATTCAAAAATGTACCCATTCCCGGCTTTATTTCCGAAACTATAAGACCTACCATTAAAAAATAGGCGTATGTGAACTTTACAGAAAAAATACGGAGTAATCCCTAATATTAACTTTGGGCCGCAGAATTAAACGGAATATAAAAAATATAATTTTTAAACACATCATTAAATACATCAAATGAAAGGATTATGACAAATACATATATATATTTAAAAAAAAATTAATTAATTTTGGGGGTCAAATTATAGAATTAAATGGAAAATAATATATATTTTTTAAACGCGTCATGTAATATATCAAATAAAAGGGTTCCTTATGAGAAATACACATATATTTTTTTATATTTTAAAAACATTTGTTTAAAAGATATTAACAAAAATATTTAACACCGACCTTTATTTCAGAAACTACACGATCTAAAATTTGTAGAAATATATTTTATTAGTATTTTTAAGATAATTTGTCTAAAAGATTTAATAATTTATTAGTTAATACTTGATCCATTTTTCCCTTTATAATCTACTGAGCCTGAAATTCAAGCAATAGAGTATATAGCACTTCACTGAAAATTAATTAGTGAAATAAAACCCTAATGTTAAGTTTGGGGGCCAAATTAGGAAATTAAATGAATATTCTTATAAAAACTAAGCTAATCATGTAACGGATAAAATAAAAAGTCTCTGTGTGAAAAATAAAAATATCTATTTCTTATAAATTTAAAACACTTAGTTTACTAGGGTAAATATAAAAAAATGATTGTCTGAAACTCGAATATTAGAAAAATGTATACTTTGATTCACCTAAATTTTATCAAAGGTGTTGTGCAAATACAAGCTTGTTTAAAAAGAACCATTTCCCTTAAGTAATAATAATATAGAGACAGGCAAAATTAATCCTTGCAAAGTAGTCTTCACTTTGCAAAGATTTTTTACTTGGAAACTAAGGCTGTTATAATTTAGATAAACAAATTGCGACTACATACGTGTCGAAAGACGTATGATATATTTTTTAAATTCATTAAGCTTTTTATACGTATTAATAAAGCGCACAATTATATTTTCTATTGAAAATTTAATGTTATTTTTATGGATTATAGTTAACTACACCTAATTAGTAAATTTCTGGGAACAATTTCACCTAGATAGAATCCAACAACCGGTTATAATTGTGCAAACAAAGAAGAAAAACACCCATATGTCTTTATATTTCACATTAACTGATACCACATGTTCGCTTTAACTTAAAATTTCCAATTAAGCAAATTAAAAATCCACAACCAAATGTGAGCGTAAACAGTAAAAACTACTGCATAATAAATTTTCAATTCATAATATGACTCCCTGACCTACGCTACAGGTCGTTATCTTGAACAACTAAAAAATAATAAACAAATTCACCTATACATTCAACAATCAAAATTAATTTCTGCTTAATTGCAACTTGTAAACGTAATTAAAAACAAAAATGTCTATTCACATATTGAAATATTTACAGAAAAACTGTAATGAACGTAAACACGGAGAAGAAATAGATTTATTTGTAAATTTAGGATGTGTCATTTAAGTTTTTACCTTGGATTAACTATATTTTGAAACATAATAGTTTTATTCTTCCTTTTATTTCAACTCTACATCCTTTAGTGCAGGGTTTGCGAAACTTCTTATACGCGCGTTGCATATATTGTAGTTATTACTTTGTCTAACCTCTAGCCAGCCGAAAAATACTGAAAAAAGTATATTATATTATAGTTACAAATATAACTTTATTTCTGATATTTTTCATAGACTTTGATTGTCACTTCATAAATCTTTACTTTAAGCAATACAGTTGCAGTACTGGATTCAACCATTATATTGCTTTTCCTTACTTTTAAAAACTTTATTTTACAAAATAACGACTAACCGAAGTAGCTATAAGTTTAGGATAAGTATATCAGCTGTTAATTTTTTTTTAACAGCTGAAGATTTTGGGAACTGCATTTCACATTTATCCAATGGGGAACAAACCTGGTAAAAATGCAAAAATAATTAATAACAACAGATGACTAATAAACCGAGAATATTAAGTACTATGGTTTTAACAGTATTCTGGAGTTTAGTTCCAAGTAACAACCCTTCGCAACCTATTTTATTGTCACCATTTTTTAAACCTAGATCCGCCTGTGATTTATCTTATAAATATTTTGTATGTAGAGTTTTTAATTCTTGAACTGTAGTTCACCTCTCAATCAAGTGAAATAGTCTCTTGCTCACTCTATTACCCTCTTCTTTACTCTTGAAACGCTATTTGTGCATTGCAAGCTACCTCCAGAAGTATATGTTCTAAAATTTTCCATTATTTTAAATTGTACCCAATAACCAATCATTTCCAATCAGGGTCCTTTCTTAAAACGATACAAACTAGACAGAAAATCAATTAATTGCATTTCTAAATTTTCCAGGAAATTTGGTCATAAATTTCTATAATGAGTTTATCTTTTCTGATTAAATAAGTATATAAAATTAATGACGCAAATTTCCGCAAATTTTCTGAAATTCTACAACCTCGAAGAAAATTCAATGTTTGTTAAATGGATTACTACAGAAAAGTCTGTTTATTTACAGGAACATGAAACAAAAAAGAAACAATCGGAAGGACGAGAATTGATCAATAAAAATTTTGTCAAATTACCTATAAACCATCAATTATAAAAAATAATTTTTGCACTTGCTGCCCAAATCTTAGCTCTCACTTTCTCCCTATGTAGTTTTTGTAAGCATTCCTCCACTTTGAATATAAAGTTAAAACTTAGTCATAACTACATCTGAACTATTTACAAATTTTCATTCAACTATTTCTTTAAATTTAGTATTCGATGGCAAGATGACGTTTTTCGTATTGAAAGAAAAATGTCATGCTGTCAATGCATCTCGAATTGGTTATTAATAACAACAAATTTAACTCGGTATATAGTTAAGGAAATGAGTCAATTTCCATTAGATACTTAGGTGGGGCCAGGGACTACGAAAATCAATAAATAGAAACATCGATGCAATTCGGTTTTAAAATAGAAGGTTACAACATGTAGATTAATATAATTTATTCTTAAAGCCCTATTTCAAAGATGGAAAGATCGACAAAACCGCACATATATTAATAAAAGTTCTTCCTTTTCTCATGTGTATGGTATGTCTCAAAAAAATGAAGATATTGATATACATTTTTCTTATCTGGCAAGGCAATCGACATATATTAAGGAAACATACCTCAATATATGATCATCTCCTAAATCACGGTTTGAAATAAAGGGTGAGAGGAGGACAACGGGAAAAAACTGTGGGGAAGATTTACCTTTAGTATCCCCGCTGAAGTACTAGAAACGAGGGGGATAGGGGTCAAAATATAATAAATTTCAATAGTGACTTTCCAGTTAATTGGCAACGGTGACATAATGTATGTTTACTAACTGCTTTTTTACACAAAAATATTTCTTGCTTAATATTAATCCATGCGTCCATCAAATGGATTTTTGAAAATGGTGGTCCGTTTTGTTGTGAACTCCTACAATAATTCAAAACAAAATTTTTCTTCCTAAAATTATAGATAATAACATAAAGACAATGCCCATAGTGGGGAATTATGATGATATGGTGTCGGTACATATGAAAACCCTTTATTTTATTATTCGGAAATGTTTGCCGTTTCCACCTCCTTACCCAAAATTTCCAATTTCTAATTCTAATAAATCTTTCCTTAATCCATATTAATTACCTTATAAATTAAAAAATAACAATAATTATGTTTTTCATTGAGATGTACCATAAAAAATTAAAAACATTACAACATGCTTAAAATTTATTTCTTGTAGTGATACTTTTGTCTTAATATTTAAATTGTATGTAGCCAAAGACAAGGGCTTTGCCTGAAATAGTAGGCTTCGGTGGAGGGGGGAGGGCAACTCAACAAACATAAGGTTTATTTCATATACAGCGAAGCACCAATGATCCACAAAAGAAGTCTACTGCGACAGGCTAGCTGCCCCTAACCTACCCCTACCCGAACCCGCCCTTTTCCAAAAATAAAACATACCAATATTGTACCAATTACGTCTACAGTGCCATCTACATCCGTTAAGAATGGCCATTTGCAAGCCTCTACTTAGACCAAATTGAATTTATTTTCGATTATGACTTAAGGAGTTGCCTCGCGATTTGAAGTTGAATTAAGGGTCTCGTTAAAAATTATGGAATTTGCTAGCTACATCATCAGACTAAACTCTTTTACAAATTTAAATGTAAATTTAAAAAGTTGCTATTCACAAAATGAAGGCTTAGTTTATTGTAGTAGTGTAAATTCAGTTATGCAGATTACAGCGAATTAAATTCAATCCTGATCAGTGAAATACTGTGTTTGTTTAAACTTTATTGTACTTGTTTCGGTTCCACTAGCCCAGATTTGTTGACATTAAAGAAACTGATGATAATATGAACTGATGATTGAAAATTGACTTGGATGTGTCAATGACCAAAAAAATTATCAGTGCTAGTGGAACAGAGTAAGGCTGGCCGACTATATGCTAGATGATTTAATGTTCATTTTTCACATACGTATAGGCAGAATCATTTTTTTTAATTATGTAGTATTTCTTTAAGAAAAAAACTGTCAGGCATCAAAAACGTCAGTTTTTTAACGAGTTTTGGTTTAGGCTTAAATAAGTAGGTACGTTATCCGTCTATGACTTATTTAAATGTACATTGTAACAAAG
Organism: Octodonta nipae; assembly: GCA_034190945.1. NCBI lineage: Eukaryota > Metazoa > Arthropoda > Insecta > Coleoptera > Chrysomelidae > Octodonta > Octodonta nipae. The sequence continues at coordinate 39,421,094 of CM067221.1, read as the reverse complement.
ACAAGCATGAAATAATTAATATAAATTTATTAATTGTTGAAAATACTACAATTGTTTTATTTTAAAACTAAAACACAAAATAAATTTTGATAAGGAAGAAACAATGCGATACATAAATTCTTCCAAACCAAAAAAAAACTAATGTTTCAACTACGTAAATTCAATAATCTACCAAAGAGTAAGGAAACACATAAATTTAAAATTGGCGTAGAAGTGATCGAGTATCAAGTGTAATCAAGATGTTAGGAGTCGCCGGAACAGAAATGCAACCACAACGAAAAAGAGACGTGGATTTCAGGAAAAAGAGAAAGTCGCCTAGTGGGATGAACATCCGCAATATGGCAAGAAATTCGTATAAAAGCTCGGGTAGTATGTGGTCCATAAAGACAAGATGTCACACAATCGATTGGACAAAGAAACAAGCTGCTTCTTGGATACATATTGAGGGTCACGCCGCACCACCACATACACTTTACAAACAAGGCTATATTCTATTACTTCAATCTCATTTCAGTGTCGTAGCTTTTGTAAAAACTTTGGACATCATCCGTTTCAAACATAAGCCATCACACTTAAGCTAAATGAGACAAATAAATTGAAGGATTTATTTTTGTCTTGTTTATGGGCCGGACAAATTACTCATATGTTTTTATAATTAAATAATATTTCCATATATATCCTCATAGACTGAGATCATCTTATTTGTATGAAAAACTATATATTTCGTAACGAGGGCAAGTTTTGAAATGTATATTAATGGGAACAGAAGTTCGGGTGGCTCAGTACACCTAGATGCATTTCAAAAAAAAAAAATACTTAAACAAATTTTCAGTCTATATTTTATTCTTATAACTAAACAAGGTACGTCTCCAGCATAAACATTGTGAATAAAAATATTTAGAATACTTTTCCGCCCTTTTTTACATAACGAAAGGTGATTAACAGCCCAGATACAATAACAAATGCAGAGTCTACAGTTTATTGGACTTACAATTATCACAATAATATGAATATCTGTTGAAAACCCAACTTAACAATAAAAAATTGTTTCAGGCAAGTTATACCTATGCGTACTCAGGACACAGTTACTCTTTCTGAGTAATTAACTGGAGAAAGACTGGCATTGAACAAATACAACAGAAAGTTCATTTTCTACTAACAAACGCTCAAAACGACCATCCATAGAGTTCTGACGAACATACAATATTGCCATAGTGTGAAGGAGAAATAGGATTGGCAGATATAGGCAAAGAACTAGATTAACAAATATCTAATTTGCGAAATCTTTTCCAGAAAATCGCAGAATTTTCTGATCTACACAGAGTGATCTGCTAGGTTAATGACAACACCACTGTGAGTGACGGAACCATAAGTCTAATTACATCACCAGTTAACTAATCAGAAACTGCTCAAATGGAAAGGGGTGCCCCTTCTTGGAAGACATAAATGATCTTATGTTTCCTAAACCGAAAGGCTCTATACTGTCAATCCAAGATCAAGTAATTCTAACTAAGAACTGCCTGAAGAATATCGTACTATCAGCAACGACAAATGTAGATATGGTTGCAAACATAAAAAACATGTCACAGGAGGTTGTCATGTTTTGTTGCAACTGAATACAAATAACTACATGATGCTGCGACAAAATGTTGCCCCCAGAATTAGCACTGAAACCTGAGTTATCACAGCCAGTAAGAATACCGCATCATATATCCAAACCCCAATCGGTTTTAGGAAATAACAACTACAAGTTGTATTGGGACCGCAGGATGCTGACCGATTAAACTGTTGCTCACAATAGACCAGATATAGTTTTAGTAGATAAACTCTCTAGATAAATGACTTTAATTGACATGTGAATTCATAGCAAGAATAATATGAACATTAAACAGTTGGGGAAAATAACCAAATACAGGGACTTAGAATTTAAAATAAAGAGAAAATGGGTAATTAACAACACACGAACTTTATCAATTGTTATCTCAATAAAACGAGTAATGGCAAAACATATATTAAATAATTTAAAATACCTTTGCTCTGGACGAACACCTTTATCAACTGATTCAAAAAGCGATTGTGTTACCAACAGCCCAGATGGTCAGAAAATTCATTCGAAACTGCAGCCCCGAAGCCAATCATGTACCTGATAACATGGCAAAGGCTCCCACAGAGGTAATTTCTTTTGATTCCTATAATATATCTGGGGTTTAGTGAATATTCCCATAAAGGCGGCTATCCGCTCCTAAGAAGGAGGGTGCGTGTTATACATGAATATGATCAATTAGTTGGGAATATCTACAGAATCTGCATAAACACAATCTTGATGGGGAACTTATTGCATTCATAGCACTAAATCCAGCGTTCTTCAAAAATTTCTTCATGTACGATGTATTCCACCGCTTGTCCTAGATTTTGAATTCTTCACTTTGTCTTCAAGTTCAAATTGAATTTGTTTTTACTAATAAAGTGTGTTTCTGAGAAAAAGACGAATGGAGTCGCCGCAAGGTAACTAACATCTGTTTTGTATTTCCCATCCTTGAAAAAGGCCCTTATAAGTGTTGGTAAAACATCTGAAAACTTTGTTTATATGCTGGTACAGATATATGAATAAATTAATTCATGCCGCAGTCCAAATCTGTAAAAAGCAGAATCAATTATGTAAAGTTATTGTTATTTCCGTTACAATTGTTGTTATACAGATTTCATGCCTTTCCTTTCTCTATTTCTTTCGGAACGCCACTGATATTTTTTGCCACTCTAACTTGTGTGTTTCAGTTTCATCGAGTATATTATTCTGCATCGGATATGTTCGCCATTTTCAACGAATTAAATAAATGTTATTTGTAACTATTTTTAACAACTGTATCTTCTTCTCAGTAAATAATCGTACATGCATCGGTATGTTTAACAACTGATTTATTTTATTGTGGAATCGTCTTCTTCATTTAATGGGTCCTTAGATAATTGCTAGGGAATGAAGTTTGGGGCTTTAAGCAATATTCGTTGTATAGTGCTTTCGTATAGTATTGTTGCTTTAAGATTTAATTTTTTATGTTGAAATTTATGGTATTTTTATGTGGTAATTTTGATCTTACCTTAATGGTATTATGTAATAATACGAATAACTAAGACAGTGGCTAAAACGATGAAAAATGAAGGTTTTAAAACATCTGGCCAAATATTGATTCAAATGCACTCAAAATTATTTCTACAATATTATAATTTGATGTTCTATCTTCAATAAAGTTAAATATCCTGTAATCAGAATTATATATATAGAAGAAATGTTGAACTTAATATATATGTATATATATATATATATATATATATATATATATATATATATATATATATTTGTTTTTAAGTTTTTGCGGGCACTAAATGTTTTAGGTGGTTTCCGGGAATTCATCTACCTAAAACACACACACACACACACACACACACATTATATATATATATATATATATATATATATATATATATATATATATATATTATATTCACTTTGATTCAAATCACTTTTTAAAAAAAGATTATTTATTTAAAACATACAAAATCAAAATTTTAACAATTAATTACTTGAAATACTTAATACTATAAGTGATAATATTTGAATGACTTAGTACTAAAACTGATATTATTTGAATGTCAACACGAGAACGTTTCCAGTTGCTTTTATAAGATTGACAAAAGTGCTGATGCAAGTCAGCGATTTTACTGAGTAAACGGACTCGTGTAGGTTTCCGGGAAGTTGTTTGCATATAATTCGAGATGAAATTTGATATCCCTGAGAAGTCACGTACGCTTTAAATTCCGTTGACTTCTCGACTGTCTGAACTAAGTGCTGATATATTTTGCATATAACAACTCCCCTTAGATATCAAAAGTTGATGCTATAACATCAACTTTTAGGAACAGAATCATAAAATAATATAAAATGATGTTTGAATGGTATACATAATAAGTAATAAGTGTATAAAACGAAATATGATTAAAATAAGGTAATAGGTAAAAATAAAAAATCAATTTGTAAAATAAAATCAAAATATGTAAAAATACATGAGCAATAAAATAATACGAGTCATAATTAAATGCTTAACCTATCAAAATAAAATATAAAGTAAAAGGAAATGTGAATAAAAATACTGTGTAAAAAAATAAAAAGGTTAATAATATAAATCAATATTAAAATATGTGTTTTTACAGAACATAAAGGGTATACCTAAACTTGCGTCTCTAAGCTTTGTTCTGTTTTCAAAACAGGCCTAAGCTTGGGGAAGAATTTGAGTCTTGGCTGAGGCACTGAAGTCTGGTCAGGATTGCAGTCCTTTGGAGGTTTTATCATCCTCTTTTTGACAGCTTGGAAAGTGATGAGTGCCGCTATGATCATGAGAGCAGCTATGGTTGTATAGGTAAACCAAGAGATGTTTTTGGTTACAAACGGCTGGTTTATGAGACCATCGAGGTCTCTGGAATATTGTTCCAATTTGTGATTTGCTACGTCTAATTCTTCTACATTAAGTGTGTTCAGCTTTAGGGGCTGAAGTTCAGGAATTGTATTTTTTTCTGGCACTGCATCGCAACAGTTAAATGGCACTGTTACTGGTTGAAATGTTTCTAGAACACTGGTTTGTTTACCAGATTCGGCTTGAACTTTTGTAATTCCTATAAACGCACTACACTCTGATTGAAGAGTCAATATGGAGTTGAGGGAGATTGTAAGAGTTTTTGGGTTTGCTTGAGCGCAATTCACTGTAACACTTATGGGTTCAGAAGTAATTATGAGTCATGTATTGGGTTCTAGTTTTTGAACGTTGTATCCTTGAGTGAATATTAGTGAGCTTTTACAGTTGTCGGGTACCTTCTGGACGTTCTTTAGAAGTTGAGCTTCACATAACGCGTTTGTGTCAATAGGATATGCGTAAAGTTCAGAACACAGTTTCTTACGAGTGGCTAACGATTTACACGCACTTAAGTCTTTGATCGGAATAAACATTAAAGAATCATCATTCTTTGCAAGATATTTTTGAGTGAAGGATAGCATATGATGTAAACCTGTTCTTTCATCGTATATAGGGATACGATATAAATGAAAGACTGTGTAAGGATGTTGTTCGACTAAAGGGATTCTTAAAACAAATATAAGATCGGCATATGTTTGAAATGTCTCTAGTTCAATGATTTCCAGATATTGTGCGATGCTCGAGTACTTTACAGCCAATGGAAGGTTACTTTTGACTAAATTTTGCGATATTTCCTGTAATGAGGTAATAAGATGTTCTGGTGTTAAAATTGAAGAGTGAATTATTTTCAAACGCGCGAATGTGATAGAATTTAAAACATCATTTAGATTATCTTCTAGGTAGAGATAATTCTCCATAAGTTTTTCACACATTTCAAGTAATGCGAGTTTTGATTCGACGTAGGCGACCTTATCATTAATTTTTCCGATAGTGTTTTCCAGCTTTTTCATGTTATCGTTGAATAGTTTTTCGTCAATTCTAAGATTTTGGATGGTTTCGTTGAAGTTTTTAATTACGGATGTGGTGACACTTATTTGGTTATTTTGTAAGTTCTCAATTTGAAGTTGACCTTGATTTAAGCGGTTTATGCTTTCGGTAAAGTATTTTCCGTCCGCCTTAAAAAGGGTACCTGCCCCATCAAGTATACCTCGTTTGTGTCTTTTAGTGTCCATGTGAATGTCAGTAAATTTCTGTTTGATTGAGTTAGAAATTTGATTGAGAAGGTTAATGTGGGTTTGTATGTCTGCGCGAAAGTAGTTCATAGCAAAAGAATTGAAGATAAGAGTTTTTACAAGGGTTTGTAATATTCTGTTATTTGTTGTAATTACTTGTTCCAGTGCAGAATTGTTTCTGTGTACTAAAAGTGTCCATTTATCATTGGGTAGAGTTATTTCTGCTTCGTTATGGAAGTAGATATCTAACGTATTGTTTATTAGTTGTATTTGAAATTGGGGTACTGCTGACCCAAACAGCAGGCAAAACCTGAAACAGAAATTAACTTTCTGAGAACGGTTTCATTCGGTCGAAATTTACTTTTTGGTTAGTTTTAGGGTTTAGTACTGTTGCGGAGTTTCTGTGAATCTCCAGGATTTCGAAAGGACCATTGAATTTATTTTGGAGTTTGTCCTTGATCTAGGATTCTGTAATATAGACTTTATCGCCTATTTGATAGTTAGGGAGATTTTCAGAAACGTGTTCATCAAATCTGACTTTCGTTTTATGTTTTTGGATTTCCGTTCTTTCGCGAGCAATTTTATAATAGGAAGAGATACGATTATTGAGATCTCTGATGTACTTAGTTATCAGGGCTTGTTGGTTGTAGAGAGTTTCTGGAGTCCTACTCGAGGTATGTCCATAAACAAGTTCGTAAGGGGTGAATCCATGAGTTTTGTTTACAGAATTGTTATATGCAATGATTGCATAAGGGAGAATGTTAAAAGGGTGTTCGTCAGGATTTTCTAGTTTATGGATTCTAATCATCTCTAATAAGGTCGAGTGGAATCGTTCTAATGAACCATTTGACTGGGGATGTCCCACACTAGAATAAGATAGTTTGATGTCAAACAGTTTACACAAGTCTCTCATTAGTGTGTTGTAGAATTCCCTGCCATAATCACAATGTACCTGTAATGGAGTACCGAAGTGTTGGAAATAGAGTAGTAAGGTACTAACAACGGTTTTTGTGGATTTGTCGGTTATGGGGTAGGATTGAGAGAATTTTGTTAGTTCGTCCCGGATAGTTGATGCGTAGTTTTTTGTGGGGACTTCTAGAATATCGATGTTGACGCTTTCAAAGGGTGTCCGTGGGGTTTCAGTAATGACAAGTGGGCTGTCGAGATTTTTCCGGTAAACTTTTGCTCTCTGGCAAGTTTGACAGTTTTTGATAAAATTGTCAACGTCCTTAGTCAGTCCTTGCCAATTGTATTTTTCTTTTATTCTGCGGATAGTTTCATTGATACCTCGGTGTTTATTATTTTTGCCGTTATGGAATTGGTCGAGAATGATGGGTATTTGGTCTTTATCAACCGTTTGGACGATATTTTGGCAAACTTTCCATTTGATATCGATTTCGGAAAAGATAAACGAAAGCGTTGACTACTTCTGGGTCAGAAGGGAGAGGGACGATGTAATAGCGTCTTTTTCTGACACTTTTGTTTGCAAAGACATTTACTCTAGGGGTACGGAAATCAGCATTTTCCTCAAAATTGTCTTCGATGATGTCATGGTGAAAATCTTTCATGAGAGAGCCTTGGGGAAATACTAGGATGTTTTTGTTTCCTCGGTCTAAGAGTTGGCAATTAGAAAATTGAATTTTGTCGTAATCTATGAGTGAGACGGTTTGATATCGATCGACAAAAGTTCTAATTTCTTCAGAGATTTGTTGGAGATTAATGGGACTTCTTGTCTGGGGTTCTTGTGAGTCATCGACAGTTTCGTTTGTTGGGAGAACTGTAAATGGTGTTAGATGATTGTTTGCTTGAAATGATATGTATTCATTAAAGTTGTTAACTTTGGGGTTTGTAAATTATTTGATAGTCGTATTCCTCGAGCTTAATGCGCCATCTTGCAAGTCTACTTCCAGGATCCTTTATAGAAAACAGCCAAGTTAACGGGCGGTGATCGGTCAGAAGTAAAAACTTACGGCCAAAAATTATCGGACGAAAGTGTTTAACCGCCCACACAATTGCAAGGAATTCTCGTTCTATGGTCGAATACTTAATTTCAGCATTGCAGAGAGTTCTGGAGGCATAGGCTACGGGTAAATCTTTACCTACGGGGCCTTGAGAGAGCACTGCGCCGATAGCAAATGAACTGGCGTCGGTTGTAAGAATAAATGGCTCTTCAAAATTAGGATATATGAGTATGGGGATAGAAATAAGGGCTCTTTTTAATTCGTCAAAAGATTTGACGCATTCTGAATCGAACTGGAAAGGTATGTCTTTTTGAAGTAATTTTGTCAGAGGTTTCGAAATCTTGGCGAAATTGGGGATGAATCGCCTTTAATAACCAGCTAACCCTAAGAAGGACTGGATATCTTTTGGGTTTTTTGGTTGGGGAAAATTTAAGATACAATCTACCTATGAGGGGTTAGGCTTCACGCCTTCGTGAGTTATAAGGTGGCCAAGATACGCGACTTCTTTGCGAAGAAACTCGCATTTGTCGGGTTGGATTTTTAGATTGGCTTTTCGCAATCGTTTGAAAACTTCAGAAAGTCGGGCTATGTGCTCATGTATAGTCGGAGAATAAACGATAATGTCGTCCATATAGTCTAAACATCTCTCGTTTTGGACACCTAAAAGAATATTATCCATTACCCTTTGGAAGGTGGATGGAGCGTTTTTAAGACCGAAGGGCATTCTAACAAATTCAAAATGACCATTATCAACTGTGAATGCTGTTTTTTGGATGTCTTTTGTAACGATTTCGATTTGGTGAAACCCTGAAGCTAAGTCGAGAGTGGTGAATTATTGGCATTTGCCAAGTTGGTGAAGTAAATCCGAAATGTTCGGTAGGGGGTATTTGTCGTCAACAGTAAGTTCATTTAGTTTACGATAATCGACGAGGACACGCCATTTTTGGGTACCAGATGCGTCTAGTTTTTTGGGAACTACCCAAACCGGGGATGACCACGGCGAATTAGACGGACGTATAATGCCTTGGTCAAACATCTTTGATATCTGACTTTTTACCTCTTGTTTGTGTATTTGTGGATACCGATATGACTTTCTGAAAGAGGGTTTCGCGTTATTAGTGTCTATTGAATGTTTGATTTCGTTAGTGAAGGTCAGTTGGTCACCTTCTAAATAGAATATATCAGAATATTCGAGGCAGAGTTGAGAAATAAGTTCGGCTTCCTCATCGTTCAGATGTTCTAACCGAAGTTTTTCCATGATTGTAGTTTGTCTATCAGGCTGGGTTAAGTTTTGTGAGTAGTTTTCGGAAAGAATGTTTACGGAAAAATTGTTTATCGGTTCGAGTTCCAACTTGTCGAAATTAACAGTTTTGGGGATAGCATTTGCATTTAAAATTGAAGTAAGAAATTCGCCTTTTTCGTTAATTTTAACAAGGGCACGGGGAAGATAAACCTTTTCTATTTCGGCAGATGACTGGAAAGCCTCAGTGTTAGTGAGGTTACATTTTAATTTACATATCTGTTCTGTTCGGGGTTCTAAAGAGATTGTATTAATTGGGATGCAGTTATTGAAAGTTGTAGGGTTCTGAGTACGCATGACAGTATCATCCGTAACTTTGTAGAGTGGTAAGGTTTCAAAATTAGTGACAAGTTGTTTGCTGTTAAAGTCTATAACGCAGTTATAGTGTTCAAGGAAATCTGAACCCAGTAATCCGTCGAATTCATTGTCGATGTTGCAAATATACACCTTGTGTGGGTCGGCGACATTGAAAGGTACAAGGGTGGATTCGTTGATTAAGATTTTCTGATCAGTGGATGACTACGTTTTCGGGAAATCGTTGTTTAAATCGTTGGCAAGTTTCGAGCTTAAATATTGACAATCCTGCTCCGGTGTCAATAAGGAGTTTATAGGTGTTTGAAGAATCAGTAATATAATAAAGATTCTTGGAGTTGACGGAAAGAAGGGGTCTTACAGAAAGTTCTGTTCTGGGAAGTTGACATTCGGGCTAAAGTCGTCCACATTCATCGTCTGAATTTGGGTTTGAATTTCTGAAATTTCTTCGTCTGGTGGTTTTGACTGAGTGGGGGTCAAATGAAAATTTACTTGAGAAGAATCAGGTTCGTCAGAATAATATTCGTTAAACTGTTCATTGTTGAAATATTCTGGTTCATCGTTTTGTTCGAAATCATTAGGGTAATATTGTTGTACGTTTCCGTACAAATTGGGTATGGGTTGTATTGATTTTCGCTTTGAGAATAGTTATAGTCATTGTGATATGGTCCGAATTGCAGATTGTTCAAGTGATGAGTCTTTGGTTGTTGGCGTTGTTGATGTTTAAAGAAACTCGGGTTCGGTCTGTAATTGCCGGACGTTTGGGGTTGTCTACTGGTAGATGGACGAAATTGTTGCTGTGAAAATTGTTGACTGGGATTTACATTTGTAGATTGATTAGCAGGTTGATTGGAAAAATGAGGGCGATAATTGGAATAATTCTGACTGGAATTCGGGTTGTGTTGAAATTGTCTCATCCTCAATAAGCATTCATTGGTTAGATGGCTCATTCGTTTGCAAAATGTGCATTGTTTTGGAGGTGGGACATTATTTGGCTTACGTGAGGGTTGTTGGAAATTTCTATTATTTCAAAATTTCTGGGTTTCTAAATGTGATAGTTGTAATTCTCGTTTAATCCTGTTTAATCCTGCAGTGAGAATACTGCAGGGGTCGCTAGCGCGAACGAGTTGACCAATTTTGGGCTCTAAACCCGTGAGGAGGCTATTAAGAGTCATTGACTCTATCAAGTCAATCTGTGCTTGTTTTTCTTTAACAGTTAGGTTTTGTTTGTTTATGGCTGCTAGCATTTTCGCCTGATGCGTCTGAAGTCTAGCAGAAAATGTAAGAGGGGATTCATTAGGAGTTTGCCGCATTCTTTGCAAGTCCTGTATAAGAGCCGAGAGATCCCTAGGATCTCCAAAATGATTTTCTAGGAGGGTTTGAATTTCAGCTAGTTGACTAGGGTTTGGCGAATTAATTAATTCAGCCGCTCTACCGCGTAACTTATTTTTGATATGGAGAATTAGCAATACTTGCTGATTATCCGTTGCCATGCTGTAAGCTGTATTACAGGAGCATATGAAAGTGTTCAAAAATATCGGATTACCATCATACTCAGGAATTATGGCAAATATTTTCGATACCTTATAGGGTTCTACTTGTCTAGTCGTGGCCATTTTTATAATTGTATAAATTCGCAGAATAAATAAAATTAAATGTTGAGGTTTTAAATGTAAATGGTAAATATCTAGTTTATCAAAATCCAATTTCGAGCAATGTTTAATAGAGTAATAACAAATTTAAAATAGGAATGTATAAATGGTAAATTAATAATAAACTTGAAATAATGTTTCAAATACTTCGAAATATGTAAGTCAAAGTAATGGAAATAAAATAATATGATTATGTAAAATATATAGTTTCAATTCAATTCAATTCAAATTATTTAGGAAAGGTTATGAGGAATAAAATATTATATAAATGAAAGAACTAGTGGTCATTCAAAAAAAAAATAATAATAATAAAATAGTTACTTTATGTTATTCTTACGTTATTATTCCTCGCATCGGACTGTTCTCCGCGTCACTTAACACTGGTTAGCCTGGTGGCGTGTTCCCTTGCTAGTACTTGGTAGTGGTTGTCCTTTTCAAGTAGGTTTTGTCCACGATGATTTGGAAATCTCCACAGTCAGTTAGTATGCACGTGTTCTAACTGTGTTGGACAATCCTACTGACTGCGCCAATTGTATATTCACTTTGATTGAAATCACTTTTTAAAAAAGATTATTTATTTAAAAAATACAAAATCAAAATTTAAAAAATTAATTACTTGAAATACTTAATCCTATAAGTGATAATATTTGAATGACTTAGTACTAAAACTGATATTATTTGAATGACAACACTAGAACGTTTCCAGTTGCTTTTATAACATTGACAAAAGTGCTGATGCAAGTCAGCGATTTTACTGGATAAACGGACTTGTGTAGGTTTCCGGGAAGTTGTTTGCATATAATTCGAGATTAAATTTGATATCCCTGAGAAGTCACGTACGCTTTATTTAAATTCCGTTGACTTCTCGACTGTGTGAACTAAGTGCTGATATATTTTGCATATAACATATATATATATATATATATATATATATATTGTTTTTAAGTTTTCGTGGGCACTAAATGTTTTAGGTGGTTTCCGGGAATTCATCCGCGTAGTTGATAACAGATCCCTGCCGGGATCGATGGTAAAATGATGACGTTTCGGCAGAGTCACATCTGCCCTCTTTAGGTCGGTTCGCATAATTCTCGTAGCCTTCTGCTTTCGCTTCTAGTTACTCGAATACTAAGATTTTCTGAAGCGAGCGCGCTGTTATATAGTCGCGGCCCTTGGCGCTCAGTGGGCACGGCTCCATCCTTCTGATTTGTTATTTCCGGTTGAGTTGTTATTGGACGGGTCCGGGCCGATACGGTGTTTAATAGGATTTTCCAACAATTCGATAAGTTCTGAATTTCATTGCGTGCGTTTAGACAGTGAGGCCTCTTCGCTATTTCAATTGCCTCTCTTACGAGTCTTGATTTCGGGTGTTCTATATTTGCCAGTACTCAGGTGTTCTCAAAGTCTATTCGGTGTGACATCGTGGTGGCTTGTTCCGCAATGGATGTTGTTTTTTCCTGCTTTCTTACAGCGTTCTGGTGTTCATCACGTCTAGCTTGAATTCTTCTATTAGTTTGCCCGACATAGGTTTTATGACAGTCTGCACATGGAATCTCGTACACTCCCTGTTATTCTAAAGGGATCCTCGTCTTCGGAGTGCTCAACACCATGCTTATTTTTCTGTCTGTATTGAAAATAGTATCGATATTGTGTCTCCGTAGAATTCTTGCAATACTGTCCGTGGTCCCCTTGACATACGGTAAATAAGCCTTGGTTATTGGTGTCTCATGCTCCTCGTCTGTTTGTCTCGGTTTTGACTTTAGGGCTCTTTGTATATTTCGGTCTGTAAATCCGTTTTGTCTTAGAGCTGTTTTTAAACTGTCCATTTCCTGTTTAATTTTATCCTGGTCAGCTAGCCTTTGTGATCTGGTTACTAAAGTCTTGACGACGGCTTGTAGTTGGGCTGGGTGGTGATGAGAATTAGCATGAAGGTATCTGTTGGTGTGAGTTGCTTTCCTATATACTGCATGGCCAAGGGTTCCATCTTGCTTCCTATTTTTGAGAACATCAAGGAATGGCAGTTGATTGTTGGCTTCAACCTCCATGGTAAATTTTATTTTGTGATGGATGCCATTAAGGTGATCTAAAAAAGTATTGAGGTGTTCCCTCCCATGAGGCCAAATCACAAATGAATCATCCACATATCGCAACCACAAACTAGGTTTAAGAGTTGTTGTTCTTAGTGCCAACTCCTCAAAGTTCTCCATAAAAAGCTTCTCTATAACTGGTGAGAGTGGCGATCCCATTGGAGCTCCTTCCACTTGTTTGTATCGTTGGTTCTGGTAAACAAAATAGGTGTTCATCAGACAGTGCCTTGTTAAGTCTACAAGGTGTTGAGGTGGTTTGTATTTTTCTCTTATGATATCCAAGGCTTCGTCGATAGGGATGTTGGTGAAAAGGGACACTACGTCAAAACTTACAAGAAGACACTCTGGTTGTAAGACCGTTTTTCTAAGAATTTCGATGAAATGTGTCGAATTTTTTACATATGAGTCTGCCCCCTCCGCAAGCGGTTGAAGTTGTTGGGCTAGGTATTTGGCTAGGTGTTGTGTTGGGGATCCAATTGAGCTTACTATTGGCCTCAAAGGTGCACCTTCTTTATGTACTTTTGGCAACCCATAGAATTTCGGACATCTCGATGACTTTTCACGCGGAATGAGTTGCAGTTGGAGATTTTTGCCGATCCTACTTGCTTGGATTTTGGCCTTGGTTGTTTTCTCTAGATAAGTTGTTGGGTCAGTAGTAATTTGTTTATATGCTGGATCTTGTAGCAATATTTGAATTTTGTTTGAATAATCCGCTGAATCTAAAATTACAGTCGCATTTCCTTTATCAGCAGGTAGAATGTCAATGTCCTTGTTGAGGCGCAGTTGTTTCAAGGCCTCATTTTCTTCTATAGATAGGTTCCTTTTGGGTGGTTTAGACTTTCTTAGAACATGTGACACATCTTGTCTAATTATTTCAGCGGTGTTCGCATCTAATTTTGAAACTCCTGTTTTCACGCCACATATTATGCTCTCTGTTGGTATGTGAGAGGGAGCAATAGCGTAATTGAATCCCTTAGCCAACACGCCAATCGAGGAAGTGTGCAATTGGACCGAAGATAAGTTATAAACGGTTTTATTGGTTTCCAATTGCCGTGAGGTTAGACTGTGACCGTTATTTTCCGAGACAAATTCTTTTTTGGGCTTCTGTTGGAGCTTCAATTTGTTAAATTTTGCCTGTTGTTGCATTTTTGTTAACTCTGTATTGGTTTCGGCCCTAAATTCGCTAATCTCATCGAACTTATCCCATATTATCGGGTGGAGTGTATTGCTGTAGGTGGATATCTAGGAGTTTAGTATTAAGAACATCCATATCTCTTCTGACATCACGTATGGCTTCCCTAAGTAGGGCACAACTAGCTTTCCATAAGATATACTGTGTTTTTCTGTTGTTCTTCCAGAACTTTACCGTCATGTTTTTCGGAATAACTCCTTCATCGCGGCATCGTTGTAAAAAATGTAGATCGCACAAAAGTTTGCTTCTTTTCGCGCGCAATTTTTCAAATGTTTTACACAAATGAAAAGTATTCTCCCCGTAGAGATTCACTATATTTGTTTTTAAGTTTTCGCGGGCACTAAATGTTTTAGGTGGTTTCCGGGAATTTATCCGCGTAGTTGATAACTGATCCCTGCCGGGATCGATGGTAAAATGACGACGTTTCGGCAGAGTCACATCTGCCCTCTTCAGGTCGGTTCGCATAATTCTCGTAGCCTTCTGCTTTCGCTTCTAGTTACTCGAATACTAAGATTTTCTGAAGCGAGCGCGCTGTTATATAGTCGCGGCTCGGCGCCTATTGGTTGGCACCATGAACGGCTGCGTGTGATTGGCCCTTGGCGCTCAGTGGGCACGGCTCCATCCTGCTGATTTGTTATTTCCGGTTGAGTTGTTATTGGACGGGTACTGGCCGGTACGGTGTTTAATAGGATTTTCCAACAATTCGATAAGTTCTGAATTTCATTGCGTGCGTTTAGACTATGAGGTCTCTTCGCTATTTCAATTGCCTCTCTTACAAGTATTGATTTCGGGTGTTCTATATTTGCCAGTACTCTGGTGTTCTCAAAGTCTATTCGGTGTGACATCGTGGTGGCGTGTTCCGCAATGGATGTTGTTTTTTCCTGCTTTCTTACAGCGTTCTGGTGTTCATCACGTCTAGCTTGAATTTTTCTATTAGTTTGCCCGACATAAGTTTTATGACAGTCTGCACATGGAATTTCGTACACTCCTAAAGGGATCCTCGTCTTCGGAGTCCTCAACACCGTGCTTATTTTTTTGTATACATCGGTCTGTAAATCCGTTTTATCTCAGAGCTGTTTTTAAACTGTCCATTTCCTGTTTAATGCTATCCTGGTCAGCTAGTCTTTGTGATCTGGTCTTGACGACGGCTTGTAGTTGGGCTGGGTGGTGATGAGAATTAGCAAGAAGGTAGCTGTTGGTGTGAGTTGCTTTCCTTTATACTGTATGGCCAAAGGTTCCATCTTCCTTCCTATTTATGAGAACGTCAAGGAACGGCAGTTGATTGTTGGCTTCAACCTACATGGTAAATTTTATTTTCTGATGGATGCCATTAAAGTGGTCTAAAAAAGTATTGAGGTGTTTCCTCCCATGAGGCCAAATCACAAATGTATCATCCACATATCGCAACCATAAACTGGGTTTAAGAGTTGTTGTTATTAGTGCCAACTCCTCAAAGTTCTCCATAAAAAGTTTCGCTATAACTGGTGAGAGTGGCGATCTCATTGGAGCTCCATCCAGTTGTTTGTATCTTTGGTTCTCGTAAACAAAATAGGTGTTCATCAGACAGAATGTTTTATGGAAAGCTAGTTGTGCCCTACTTAGGGAAGCCATACGTGATGTCAGAAGAGATAGGGATGTTCTTAATGCTCCTAGATATACACCTACAGGTAAACAATACACTCCACCCATTAATATGGGATAAATTCGATGAGATTAGTGAATTTAGGTCCGAAAGGAATGCAGAGTTGACAACAATGCAACAACAGACAAAATTTAACAAATTGAAACTCCAACAGAAGTCTAAAAACGATTTTTTCTCGGAAATAAACGGTCACAGTCTAACCTCACGGCAATTGGAAACCAATAAAACCGTTTATAACTTATCTTCGGTCCAATTGAACGCTTCCTCGATTGGCGTGTTGGCTAAGGGATTCAATTACGCTATTGCTCACTCACACATACCAACAGAGAGCATAATATGTGGCGTGTTAACAGCAGTTTCAAAATCGGATGCGAACACCGCTGAAATAATTAGACAAGATATGTCACATGTTCTAAACCACCCAAAAGGAACCTATCTATAGAAGAAAATGAGGCCTTGAAACAACTTCGCCTCAACAAGGACATTGTCATTCTACCTGCTGATAAAGGAAATGCGACAGTAATTTTAGATACAGCGGATTATTCAAACAAAATTCAAACATTGCTACACGATCCAGCATATAAACAAATTACTACTGACCCAACAACTTATTTGGAGAAAACAACCAAGACTAAAATCCAGGCAGGTAGGATCGACCACAATCTCCAACTGCAATTCATTCCGCGTGAAAAGTCATCGAGATATCCGAAATTCTATGGGTTGCCAAAAGTACATAAAGAAGGGGCACCTTTGAGGCCAATAGTGAGCTCAATTGGATCCCCAACACAACACCTAGCCAAATACCTGGCCCAACAACTTGAACCGTTTGCAGAGGAGACAGACTCATATGTGAAAAATTCGACACATTTCATCGAATTACTTAGAAAAACGGTATTCTTGTAAGTTTTGACGTAGTGTCCCTTTTCACCAACATCCCTATCGACGAAGCCTTGGATATCATAATAGAAAAATACAAACCACCTCAACACCTTGTAGACTTAACAAGGCACTGTCTGATGAACACTATTTTGTTTACGAGAACCAACGATACAAACAAGTGGAAGGAGCTCCAATGGGATCGCCACTCTCACCAGTTATAGCGAACCTTTTTATGGAGAACTTTGAGGAGTTGGCACTAAGAACAACAACTCTTGCTAATTCTCATCACCACCCAGCCCAACTAGAAGCCGTCGTCAAGACTTTAGTAACCAGATCACAAAGACTAGCTGACCAGGATAACATCAAACAGGAAATGGACAGTTTAAAAACAGCTCTGAGACAAAACGGATTTACAGACGGAAATATACAAAGAGCCCTAAAGTCAAAACCGAGACAAACAGCCGAGGAGCATGAGACACCAATAACCAAGGCTTATTTACCGTATGTCAAGGGGACCACATACAGTATTGCAAGAATTCTACGGAGACACAATATCGATACTATTTTCAATACAGACAGAAAAGTAAGCACGGTGTTGAGGACTCCGAAGACGAGGATCCCTTTTGAACAACAGGGAGTGTACGAGATTCCATGTGCAGACTATCATAAAACCTATGTGGGGCAAACTGATAGAAGAATTCAAGCTAGACGTGATGAACACCAGAACGCTGTAAGAAAGCAGGAAAAAACAACATCCATTGCGGAACACGCCACCACGATGTCACACGGAATAGACTTTGAGAACACCAGAGTACTGGCAAATATAGAACACCCGAAATCAAGACTCGTAAGAGAGACAATTGAAAAAGCGAAGAGGCCTCACAGTCTAAGCACACGCAATGAAATTCAGAACTTATCGAATTGTTGGAAAATTCGAAAATTCTATTAAACACCGTACCGGCCCGGATCCGTCCAATAACAACTCAACCGGAAATAACAAATCAGCAGGCGAGAGGCATGCCCACTGAGCGCCCAGAGCCAATCACACGCAGCCGTTCACGGTGCCAACCAATAGACGCCGAGCCGCGACTATAAAACAGCGCGAGCGCTTCTGAAAATCTTAGTATTCGAGTAACTAGAAACGGAAGCAGAAGGCTACGAGAATTATGCGAACCGACCTGAAGAGGGCAGATGTGACTCTGCCGAAACGTCGTCATTTTACCATCGATCCCGGCAGGGATCATTTATCAACTACGCGGATGAAGTCCCGGAAGCCACCTAACACACACACACACACATATATATATATATATATATATATATATATATATATATATATATATATATATGTTTTTAAGCTTTCGCGGACACTAAATGTTGCAGGTGGTTTCCGGGAATTCATACGCGTAGTTTATAACTGATCCCTGCCTGGATCGGTGGTAAAATGACGACGTTTTGGTCACATCTTACCTGTTCAGGTCGGTTCGCATAATTCTCGTAGCCTTCTGCTTTCGCTTCTAGTTAATCGAATACTTGTATTCGAGTAACTAGATCCCCGGCAGGGATCAGTTATCAACTACGCGGATGAATTCCCGGAAACCACCAGCAACATATATATATATATATATATATATATATATATATATATATATATATATATATATATATATATATATACCTAAATATCTATGAGATATGGTAAAAACTTTTGGCGTGCTATTTAAAATCTATCATGTTGCTTCATCAGCATCACCTAACATAATGCATTTTGAAAGGCACTTTTTTGAAAAATAGTCTGGAGATACTGTGATATTCAAATAATATCTATTTAAATAAAAAATAAAAGAAAGAGAAACAAAGAAATGAAGATAACGACAGTCCCAAATGCCGCTCTTTCTGAACCAAGTTGTTTCATTGCTATTGTAATTTTATTCTTTGTTTGTTTAACTGTTTTCCATAGTTCGGGAGCTTGTTCAATTTTGAATATATTCTGAATAAAGCTATATACTTTACGAAAAATTTGTAAATGTACGTATGCTCTCCAAGATCTTTAGAATGATTCACTGCCTTGGTATAGCTATTATAGCAACATGTTCTTTTCTATATTAAAAAGAAGGTTCAAAGACCCCAATAGTTGTTAAAGATTGAGAACAGAATGCAATTATTGTACAACAAAAACCCTTTAAACGCTTGGACACGTCAATTTATATTTTCTAATGCGCATTTTTCCAACAAAAAAACATATAGGGTGTATCATGTGACAGTGACCATTACCAACTTTCTTATTTTAAATGTAAGCCACTGTATATTATTTATTTTTTGGATTGTCCGGAAAATTCTAGACATGATTCATGTGCAACGTCCTAAACTTATCTTCAATTGTTTCATAAATATTAAGTGTTTTCCGATTTATTACAAAAATTAAGATTAAAAAAAGGAAACTATTTTATTTCACAAATTCGATACATTACACTCAATACTTAATTCCCATTTAGCTCTTGTTATTGAGATACTAAGTAAAACCATTCCTGCATTCCTTTTACTGATTTAAAAAAAAACAGTTTTGTTTATTTTCGTAAAAACTCATAGCCTGTATGACAGTGGTGATCAGTGTCAGTGTTATTTTCGTTTGAATTTAGTTAACTGTACGTAAAAATATCAGAAAAAGTGTTCATTTAACAGAAATTCACAAAATAGTCATTCTACAAATGACTGGTTATGGAATTAACACACGGACACAAATGGAAGTTTCTCGCTTATTTCACGAAAATTTTCCTAATTTGCCGCCTGTATCCCAAGGAACAATTAGCAAAATAGAAAAGCCGTTTCGCGAGCTTGGTCAAGTAAGATAAAAAAACCAGCTGCCAATGCCAAGTGATAATACGAAATTATGCTTGAATTTTAAGAAAACCCACATAATTCTGATCGAAAAGCCAACGTTAGCCACACATGAATTTTTCAAGTAATAAAGGAAAGTGAAATGCATCCCTATAAAATGATGTCGAATCAGAACTTCATGGCAGACGATTTCGATAGGAGAACATATTTCTGTGAACAAATGATGAGATAACAATATGATCTAATTAGATGTTTTGTTTTCTGATGAAATTACATTTACACTTCACGGTCATGTTAATCGTCAAAATTCCCGCCATTGGTCTAATGAGAATCTTCACTGAATGACAGAGAAATATACGCAATATCCTGAAAAAGTTAATCTTTGGGCAGGAATTGTTAGAAATCATATTGCAGGCCCCGTTTTCATTGATGGCAACTTTAATGGAGATAAATATGTAGAACTGCTCCAAAATAATGTCGTGCTAGCTCCTGTAAATACAATATGATTTCAGCAAGAAGGAGCACCGCCCCGTTACGAAATGTTCGGCAATACCTGAACCAATTTTTTCCAAATTGGTGGATTGGAAGACTCGGGTCGATAGAATGACCAGCACGATCTCCTGATTTGACGCCATTGTACTACTTTTTGTGGGTATATGTCAAAAGTACTGTATACAAAAGTAAACTCCCACAACTTAGATGACCTAAAAAGACGAATCAGGCGTGCGATTAGATCACTCACGCCTGAGATGTTTAGTAACGTTAGACGACATTTCTATACCAGATTAACATGTTGCCAAGAAGTTCGCGGCGCGCATTTTGAACATTTCCTACATTGGCATTAATGGTTTTTTGTTTTTTTTTATTAAGAAATAATCAGTTTACTTATTAGATTTTTAGTGTAATGTAGCGAATTTGTAAAATAAAATAATATTCATTTTTAATGTTAATTTTTGTAATAAATCTGAAAACACTTAGTAGTTCCGAAATAATTGAAGATAGTTGTAGGATATTATACATGAATTATGTCTATAAGTTTCCGGAAAATCCAAAATTTAAATAATATGCAGGAACTTGCATTTAAAATAAGAAAGTTGGTATTGGCCACTGTCACATGACATAGAATGATATGCGTGATCCGGAACCTATAATAAAATCGTCACATTTCTCAGTTTTATAGGAGAATTCAATTTTATCTAATTCTGAAGTACCTCTGTTTTGTCTGTAAAAAAATGTTATAAAACAAAGTTAGTGGCAATTGAAACATGCATCCAGTTACTCCATTATATCACTAAAAACCACAAAATAAATAGCTTTAAAACATCACCCACTTCAATGCATAGTAACAATAATTACACTAAAAAGTAAAAAATTATTCAATTGGATATTTATTTATTTTTTACTTTTTAATGTCATTATTGTTACTATGCGTTGAATAGGGTGATTTTTTAAAAGCTATTTATTACAATGCTACAATTTAAAAATATGCCGAACATATGATAATTTAGGGTTGATATTGTAAATAAAAATGTAATTGCTTTTACAGGTTAATTACTTCAAATAGCCGTTAAGCAATTTCTTTATTTAAAAAATTTAAAAAAAGGCCAATAAGCCAATATGTAAATTAGGTCATAAATGAAATTTAAGGGCTTAAGTAATTAGTAAGATAGTCATTTGTAATAACAATATTGTTGATTTAATAAAGAAACACGTTGCTACACCTAAGAGCGTCGTCAGAAATGTTCTGTTAATATAGATACAAATGAGCCTTAAATACATCAGTAATTAACTAAAATAAATAATTGTATGTTTCATTTCACATATAACGAATGATCAGCACGAGAGATCTGGGGGGAGAACCGTCACTCCCTGCCCATGACTAGCGACGTCTGTCTACACCTAAAATACTAGTTCGGAATTAAACCATTCTTAATTTACTAATTATCTCATTTGAAATCCTTTTTTAATAATTTTCTTAGGACTATGCCGTTTCCTTATTATTTTCATCAGTATCCAACCCTTATTTTGTGCGTTAAAATTACTGAACTATTAAAATTTACATGAAATATTAAGAATAAGAAAATATAAGTGAAATTTTTAACAACAATTTCAGTCGTAGTTATTTAAACCGATATCTGCAGACGCTTAGATTGTTTATAGTATGTTGAAAGGTTTTAACTATACCTACTCCGAACGGTAGTTAATTGTGACATTTTCTTTATAGCAACTAAGAAAATCTAGGCCAAGATTACAATCCAATATCGTAGGAACTCGAGCTGCAGTTGGCATTTTAACTGACATTTCCTCGCTTTCTTTAAGCTATCTAATATTGTTGAAAATTCGGTCAGTAAATTCATTTATCAGGGACGCGTTCAGTATTTAGTTTTTAGTTATTAAAAGCGAAAAATTTAAATTCTAGATTTTAATAGTCATTCCGACAGAAATAATCACAATTAGACAATTTTTTTCACCAATGAACCTTGTATTGAATCCAAATTTTAGCCCGGATTGCCTGTATGAAGTCGCGTTTGAACTCACCTCAAAGTCAAATTTGGTCATATGTATGTTTTCGAGGTCTCTGAATTTGTCAATTTGTACAGATTATGTACAAAGGCAATGTATTAATACTCCGAGGTCAGCTTGTCTGTATAACGTCGAGTTATAGGTATAGGTAATGTCGCGATTAAATTAGCAGATTTCGTCAGCAAAATCTAAAATAATTTATATTTAGAAAAAAACAGACTTCAACTGGCTTAAAATAAAAACGGTTTAGAAACCGTGTGCAATCAATAACTATTTTCTGACATATTTTTTTATCCGATTTAAGGTACAATTCTATTGATTATTTTAGCGTATTCTTATCTCTCCCTCTCCCTCTAATTTGTATTTTTTTATATTATCCACATATTTTTTAACTTTTTTATTTGTTTTATTATTTGGCCCACTTTCTATAAGTGTAACTCTAATTCACCCTATATTGTAACCACCCTGTATATGTTTCTGTGTATTGGTCACCCAATATAAATTATTTGTCTATGATTTTCTGAATTACCCTGTACAACAATAATCCGACTCTACACGATGTTGCAACCACCTTGTACCAGTATTAATCCTCTCCACCATATTGACTGTTTCTATTTTTCTAATGTTTAAATCACCCTGTATACCTATAATTTTACCTCGCCCAATATGCCAAGTATAAGCAACTACTTATCTTCCACACTATATAACATTTTTTAAGCACTCTGTATAACTATAATTCCACTCCACCTTATATTTCAGTCATCCTGTATATGCAACTGCTTCTAACATTTTTTGAACCCTCCGGCGCTATAACTTGAATATCCTTACAGCATATGCTTATTAAACCATTTTTAAGTTTTTTATCCACTCTGCATAACTATAGTTTTACATCACTCTTATTTCAACCTCCTTATATACACAACCACTTATGTGTGACTCAATATAACAAACCCTGTATAACTTTAATTCTATTTGACCTTATATTTCAACCACTCTATATATGGAACTGCTTATGTACCACGCAATATCACATTTATTTGTAAGATTTTTTGAACCCACCTGTCTAACTGTAATTTTACTTCGCCCAAAATTTCAACTCTGCAAATTGCTTGCTTCTTGAATTTCGATGCACGCACACACCTACCACCGTATACCATATAGAAAACATCGTTCACCTAAAACAAATTCTGTTCGATACACTAATGGACTATATTGTGCCATTTCACTTGACTGCAATATAACCGTTACAAACACCTTGTACGATATACTTGCAAGGCATATCTTGACATTTAAGCTAGATATTTATGATAAAAATTATACATTTACATTGATTTTTACCGTGTACTTGCAAATATTTTTACGATTTTCGGAAGGTCAGTATATTTTACGATATGGATTATTATAAGGAATCAAGCTGGAATGTCTGTTTGCAGAATATAATTTAAAATATTTAAATTGGTTGAGCTGTATTGTAGAAAACAGTGTAGATTTATTGAAATTCACTGAAATGTAGTGCCTTAATTACTATTTTTTCTGATTTTCTGGAAAACCGTAAATTACATGTTGTAGCAAATTATATGGTACCTTTCAATAATATTCCTTAATACAATGCCGTTTAAATCATCAAAGTTGTCTAAACCATTTTATAATAATCACTGAGCATACATAAAAAAAACGTGACGACGAATTGATAACCTCCTCCTTTTTGGAAGTCGGTTAAAGAATCGTGTAGGTTTGTGAGGTTGCTCAATTTGCTAAAATTTCGGATTTAGCAATCTCAAACACCTACATACAAATTTGTGTGAGCTTCAAATGAACTTGAACGCTATCTCATGGAAACTCAGATTCAGCGACCTCAAAAACCTATATAAGAAATTTTTTCTATTCTTCTACCAAAATCTGATAATTTGACCTTGACATTACATTGAAAGTGACCTTATACAGACAAACTTCGGATTCGGATTTAGCCAGCCAAATCCAAAAATGTACTAGGTCCGCCAGATATAATTTGAGTATGTGTAATTTAACCATGAACGGGCCTTCATATAGACAGACTGACTGGAATTCCAGATTCAGCCTCCAACCACTAGGGTTTACTAGATTTTCTTGGTTGAAAGAAACATTTTATTTGTCTGGCTCTTTAACACATCCTTTTCGCATAACTGAACATAATTGTGCCATCTCTGTTTTTTATTTTTTCTGAGTTCTTTGGGAATAACACCACATAAACTTGTCCAAACGTTTCAAGGCCTAAATCCGAGCCCGTTTTCAATGGTATTATACAAAATGAACAAAAAATTAAAAAATCAAAAGGACAATGACAAATATCGTAATGACAAATATCGTAATCACAGTTTGACATTATGTTTGACAATAAAACTGATGTAACTAAGGGAATTTACTGCAAAGTTGATAGATACAGGGTAGCACAATTTTTTTTAAAGATCATTGAAAACGGGATCTGATTTAGACCTTGAAACGTTTGGACTTTTGAAATATACTAACTTTTAAGTTTATGTGGTGTTATTCCAAAGAACCCACAAAAAATAAATTAACAAATCTGTTGCAAACTGAAGACGTATAATCTTTTCATATATATCCAAATAATGAGGTTAAGCCTAGGCTCAATTTAGGAACATCTATATCAAGGAGACATCATAGAAATCACCCAGTAATATGTCTCTTCACAAAAAAACAGAGTTAAAACTAATGTTAACACATTTGTTTATTGGGTATATTACCTAACCTAAACAGGACCTTAATCTTTAGGAACTTTGTGTAGTCGGTGGATACATATGCAATGAATGTTAACGAGAGAAAATGAAACATACACAAAGTATTAGTTTAGCTACAGTTCTAGTGTTATATCTTAAACCCATCTTATATTATAGCAGAACATGTCTACCTAATAAATTAAAATGGTCTTCAGAGACTACAGAGAATGTTTTGGAACTAGAAAAGCAATTTTCTCATTAAATGTAACATGCCAATATATTTGGCTATGAACAAGGATGAATATTCTTATTGCATCCAAAGAACATTCGATCATGTCAGACAAGAACCACTGGGAAAACTTGTAATTGGCAAACAGTTAGATATCATTTCAATACTATACTGAACTCAAGTACGAGTTAAGAGGTCAAACATGAAACAAATTAAAAACTCATTTGGAAATTTCTGAAAGGATAGCTGATTTTTTGTTCCAACAGTGATATGAAGTCTCCCAAACCTAAATGAGATATTTCTCATATATATTTTTAAAAGCTATACGAATACAAAACACCACGAGAATTCGTATTTAACTGTTTTGCTAATGAAATGATGTACTTCTATGAATCTTGGTTTTAATTTGAACAAGGTCCGTAACTTTGTGTCACAATAATTACAATACAGATAAGTAAAAGAAATTATCTTTTCGTGATAAATAATATGCTCGTATTTAATTTTTTAAATATACGCGGTGTAGTTGTTAGACCATCGTTAACATAAAAACAAATAAAGCACATTTTTCACAGGTTGTCTTTTCATCCTAAAGAAATGTGAATAATTCGTTTAGTGTCAGTGAGCACTATAATTGTTAAGAAGGGAATTTAAAAAGATTTTGCAGTTTATTAGACCCTATATTCTGAGCAGAGATATTTTCCTTTTTTAATACTTTCGCCTGCCGGGTTCAAATAATCGTACGAAACATATACACAGATGAATTGAAAACCGTCTTTTTGAAGTGGTTTAAATAAATAATAGAGTTTGCACTATTTCGTTTTCATATTAGAGTATAATATAATCTAACATTTATTTCAAAACATTATATAAATTTTGCTATACACTATTATTATGAAATATATACAAATGGTTATGGCGCAGATTTAATTATGATTTCATGGTCAATGTCACATTCAAAATATGAATGCTCTATTTGCCTAAATACTAATGACATGGTAGTTCATTTGAGACTGTAAATATTTAAATTACAGTCTACAAAACAATAATTTATTTTAAAAGGATTTATTTACATTTTACATTAATAAACAATCTTGTTATAATCATCTTAAAATAAGATAAATATAAACCCAAAGTTTTGTAACTTAACAACAAATTTTCTTTTTTGACTCAACTCACGTTTTAACAGCTAAGGTGTCATCATCAAGGAGGTTTACTGTATATATATATATATATATATATATATATATATATATATATATATATATATATATATATATATACAGTAATATATATATATATATATATATATATATATATATATATATATATACATATATTATTTACTGCTTAGAGTATTCGTCTTGAGTATTAGTGTGCCAAGTTACATGCATTTTTAAAAATATGCATTAATGTATTGCCACTGTTCGTCTAAATATAGACAAAATTGATTTTTAATTTAAATATAAAGTATTCTTCCAATTTTATTGTCAGAACTTAAAATAAACACAATTATAATGTAACTGATTAGTGCATTTATGCAGTAAGACATGATTATCGAATTTTGCTGAATACAGGTGGGACAATACGGAATATTATTCATTCATTTATTTTTGGTACCTGAAGCTAGTCACAATTTAGGTCGTCTTCTTGGTTTCATTAATCCATTCTCAATCTCATTAAGATGTGTAAAGCACTTTACACATCTCAATGAGATAGCGATTGTAATAAATTTTATATTGGAGAAACATCGAGATCATTAAACGTACGAATAAACCAACACAAGAATTACATAAAGAAACGACAATTTGAAAAATCAAAAATTTGTGAACATGCTTGGGACCTAGGCCATAAAATACAATTTGACAATTCAACTATACTTCACAAAGAACAACATAACACAAAACGAAAAATAAAAGAGTCTGCCTTAATTCTTTTGAATGAAGACGATTGTATCGCTTCTACTTCTGTAGAATTTAATCGTATCTGGTTACCGACAATTAAGGAAGAAATTATTAATGGTAACCTCCTTTTGAATAACCCAATATCGGGATAGTTCATAAGGTTTTTCGTAGGTTTTCCCTTATGACCTTAATGGGATCACTGAAACAATAGAATTCTTTGGCGAATGCGCTATCTTAAAACAATGTCGTACCTAGGAACGCCACTTATAAATTCTAAAAAGAAATCTTTCAAATTCTTATAATTTGAAAGCTGGTTAACTATAATTCATGATCTTTAGAATTTTTTGTGTTACCTGTATATCTAAAAACAACAATTTTTCCAATATCAATTTTAAATGTCATAAATCAAATTTTCATTTTACAATCTACATTAATAAATATAAAGCCATTGACAACGAAGTAAGAATAGACTTTGAAACGTTTGGTATTCCTGCAATATACGTCGTTTTATTTCTATTGTGGTGTTATTGCCCAAAAAAACATAAAAGTAACCAATATCAATCATTACAAACTCACAAATGTTAACATTTTAATCATTATCCCGTCTATTGGCCATAGTAACAAACTTGAAGTATAACGTAATTCTAAAGTTAAGAAATTTTAAATTGCATCAACGTAATTACAAACTGCAGTGAAATACTAAAGATGTGATAGACACAAATGTGTACTATGCATCTTATTAGTGTGTTGTATTAAATTATATAGTTGCCCTACTAAACGATAAAAAACTGGTACATTTTATTTAAATAAATTAGAGCAAAAACAATAACGAATGATATCATAGTGGACTCTCTTCGCTAAAAGAATTTCATATTAAAGATTATTGCATAGTACCTGTAACAGTCTTGCAATATAGTGTTTTTATTATTTTCCAGTTGGAAAAAATCAACCTGGTACAATTTACAAATTCTTCTAGAAACTATACCTACTCCTACTACTATACTCTTTCCGTTATATATATATATATATATATATATATATATATATATATATATATATATATGCAACTGTTCATGACTACTGACGGACAATACCAAAGTAAATTAAAATTAATATATAATTCTTCCATAAATAATATGTAACTCGTTTAAAAATTTTGGCCATTGACAACGAAGTCAGAATAAGACTTCCAAACGTTTGGATTTTTTTGAATTTGCAGCCCTTTGTTCTCACGTTTGTTGTGGTTATTAAAAAAATTGACAGTTCGCTTTTGATAACACAATTAACTTTGATTTATTAACTTCTCATAAATGTTATATAATTACAGAATTCCCAGTTTAGCTAAATACTTTTTGTGTTTTAGAAACTGGTGACGATTTAGATTTTCGTTAAAGTAAAAATCTCTTACGTTTTTCACAAGATTTGCTTCACAATTTTCCAAAATTTCCGGTGTTGATTATATTAGGAGTATTATTTATCAGTATAAGCTAGAGTTTCCAAATTGATATTGTTTGTATAAAAAATGAAATGACCAACAATCAATATATAAATCACCAAGAAAACAATGTATCTTAACATATATATTTATAAATTTATATATTTTATATATTTATTTATTTATATATTTATACAAACGTATAAAATTCTACGTTTTGAATTAATTTGGTGACATCTGAGATTTTTTAAATATAATTGCATATAACAATAAAATAAAGCAGCAGTTACATTCATACATTTGTCACCTTGGTCAGCTTTGCAAAAACATTCATTTATCTCCTGAGTATTAGAGTTTATATCAGTTTTTTCCCTCAAAATTGAAGTTCTATAATACAGTGCTAGAAGTACGATAACCCCATTATTATTAACATTAGTAATTCCGCATATAATACGTCCTGTGCGAAGAATTCGTTCACCTTCTACGTACCTTCTCTGGGTAGGATTTTCACCTAGCCAGTTGCAATTTCACTGAACTTAATTCTCCTTTAAAGCTCCCGTTTTATGTAAGTCGGCCATCTTACCCACTTGCCACCTAAGCTCCGCTTCCATGTCAAATCCCAATACATAGTGTCGGCGTTAATTTTTTCTCATAATACTTTACTTGTGGCCGGAGGAAACTAACGTTTGTCCATAATTTGACAGCAGACCTCATTCAATAAATAGTCTTAATTGCTGATGTTCATAAAGATTTACTTAAGCTTATGTGTTTCTCAGAACCCCAGCTAAGAAACAAAATTGTTAATTGCACTAGCACTAGCTACAAAATAAGTTTGGAATTATTCTTAAAGAATATTTATTTGTATATCTTCAACAACAAATTGATAAAAAAAATAACTATTTACCCTCATACTGTGAGTGCTGTTTCTATATTAGATTAATGTAGCTTAAATTTTTTGCTGCGATAACCTTTGTGACTAGTATATTGTTTTTATCAACATATCGAAATTTAGTTAGAAATTACTTGCTAAATATGTGATTAGTCCGCTTGTGACACTATAGGATGGTAACTGCAACTCATAAAACTTAAAAAATGTACTGATATATAGTCGAACGAAAATAATCATAGTGTTAGATTAACTAAACATATTAGTTAAGTTCACAACCGTTTGACTTCTATATTTAATATCCAGCATTCCACATGATGTTCAATAAAACCGAAATGAAACAGTCCTTTATTTTTTATAAAATATTATGATGAATAACTTGCTTGTGTACGCACATTTCGGTGGCTCGTTCATTCAATCTGTTGTGTCTGTGGTTTGTTTTCTGAAAAAAATGCACACTCGCCAATATGGTATTTTTATAGAGGATGCAATAAAAAAATGACGGGCCACTGTTTTCCGAATCATGATAAAAAAAGTCAAAGGACATATAGAAGAGTTTTTATGAAGTCACGTTTCTGACGCAAATAACAATAACCGTTGGCGTTTCTTTCTCTCGCAAAGAATAATAAAAAACGTAATTGAGACATTTGTTTTACATTCTTTTATATGTTTCAACAGAACTTGTGGACTACAAAGCTATGCAGTTTCATGTCAGCATCTTAATTGCGGAAAAACTTTTTAATCTGTAAGAAATTTAATTTATGAATAAATGCAAACGATTCCTAGTTTACCTCATTTCATTTACAATGTTAAGCATTCTATTAAGCTAGGCGGAACTTTTAAGCGGAATTATCTCCAAGGTAGTCCACCGTTCCACCGTTCAAGGGCTATCCATTCCTGTACTCTTCGGGGCCATCTGTTGATTAGTATACTCTATACATTGCCTAACCAAGCCTTTTCCCTAATTGTTCTGCCAGACTTTTATTTTTTTCAATTCCCTTCTTATATGTTGGTTTCTAATTATTTTCCGTTTTAGAATATCACGGTTCTGCCTAAGAAAAGAAGAAAACCTAATAGCTTTGATTGTTTTCTTCATCCTGTTAACATACCAGACTTATGATCCGTATAGATACTACACCGTGATATATGTTTTTGGTCTCCAAGATATTTGCTTGTTTCCATCCCTTTCATTTTTCTATTGTCCAGCGTAAGATTTGTTGTATTTTTCGCTCACTCTTGCAAAGTCAAATTTAGATTTAGATTGTATTAGGACCCGCTTTATTGTATTCTTCATTCAGATTCCTGATCATATATTCAGGATAATCTCAACATGGTGTCACCACAATCTGGTGGAGTGTCTTTTTTATCCGTACTTCCATGTTTTTACATTTCTTTGTCCATACTACCGGTGCTCTCTCCAAACCATATTTAGAAAAGTGTAGGAGATAGGTAACATTCGTGTGCTGTTTCTTGTTCAAATGGCGTGGGTATATAATTTCCTTAGTTGTTCATAATTTTATTTTGCGCAATCGCCTTGACTTCTCATTTATTCCCAAAGCTGTGAGATCGACACGCTGCCGTATGCTTTTTTCAGGTCTACATAAGTCATGTGGATCTTCCTGTTTTTTAATTACATTACATTTAAAGGTGTTATCGACAGGCCGGCTCGTTCTAAGGCATTCTTCGGTTTTCTGTTCTGAAGGTCTTTGTCTATCCTGTCTCTTAGTATTCTAGAATACATTTTTCCAATAGTAGGTACCTGTAATTCCTCTACAGCTTTTCGAAATTAGATTTTGATCATTTTTTATAGATAGATAAATGTATGATGTTCTCCAATCTGTTGGAACTACATATTTTCCGTTCTTTGGAGCAGTTTTCTAAACATTTCAGTAAGTCCTGGTGGCCCATTTCTAATTAGATATTGGACTATTTTTGGCCGATAAGAGGTTCTCATTATCAGTACTAACATATGCATTTCTTGTTTCGACTAGTAAATTCTTGAAATGGTATACCAATCGGGACATTATTCAGGGTTCTTCAAGTTTTGTCTGTTTTTCCCAAGGTGCTGCTGGTTCGACAACCTTTTTGGTTTTTTCTACTTCCTATATATTTGCCAATTTTTTTACATATTTGAATTCCTGTAATGTCTTACTTTTTTGTTACCTAATCTGAGGTTATTATGGTTGTTTGGGTGAAAAACTTATTAGCAATTTTGGTTATATATAATCATTAGAATTTTTAGTTAAAGCTCCCAACATGTTACTGTCCAATCAGCATTAATGCCATTTAATTAAACCATTACCATTATATATAATCATTAGAATTTTTAGTTAAAGCTCCCAACATGTTACTGTCCAATCAGCATTAATGCCATTTAATTAAACCATTACATCTTCGACATATTCAATTTACATAGCCCTACATTTTTGTTAAAACCTTCAATTCACGAGTGAAGCTTTTTCAGTGAGGTACTATTGTCATTAAGTGGGAAGCCAGTGATAATAAAGGTCATGTCATCGCGGAATTGAAACATTTTATCCTTAACTATATGTATATTGTTACGAAATTTACCCAAAGCCGACCCTGTTTCATTTCAGTACGACAAC
The DNA here is from genome assembly GCA_034190945.1 of Octodonta nipae. Lineage (NCBI taxonomy): Eukaryota > Metazoa > Arthropoda > Insecta > Coleoptera > Chrysomelidae > Octodonta > Octodonta nipae. The sequence continues at coordinate 39,389,245 of CM067221.1, read as the reverse complement.
AAACGCTTTGAGATAAAAAATGGTTCTCGAAAAGACCCGAGTCACCTGTAGCAGTGATGGATGATTTTTACGAGAATTTTCTATGCTGGCTTATAAAGGAAGCAGCCACGATGGAGAGTGGAGATATACTGCGGCGACTAGCGTATATGGGAATGTTATTGTCATATATGAATCAGCTGTTTTAATGTAAATAAAGTTCTAGAAAAGTGAAAGTGAATATTAGTTTTATAATTTTAAATTGAACCCACGGACTTTACAACAAATTTGGTGACCAGAAGTGAAGGATTAAGTGCAGTTAAAATCGTAATTGGATTTATGGAAACTCGTAGCATGGAAAAGATAGACGAAAAAATTGCACAGATTCTAGAAAAACGTGACAAGAAGGAGAAACAACATCAAGAAGAAATTCAACAAAGGTTAGTGAAATCTTTTGATGATAAACTTAAAATTGAGTTAGGAAAGCTTGTCACTAATATCGTTGAAAAACGTAAAATAGAATTAGAAAATCTTGTTTCTACAATGAAAAGCGAACAACAAAATCTTGTCACTGCCATGGAAGAAAAACAATAAAATTTAATGGGAGGATTGTTCTCGAAATTTGTAGAAAAACAAGATCAAATTGAATTCAAACGACACGAAACTGAAGAAAAAAGACAACTGCAATTTGAACAATTAATGCAAATAGTAGCACAAGTTAATGAAACAGTTAATGACAGAATGCAAATAGTTGAGTCAGACATAAAAGAAATAAATGATAACATTAAGACCATAAAAAATACGGTGGACACTCTTGAAACCAAAGTAGATGACCTCGATTCCATCCAAAGCCAGGTAAAGTTTGAAATCAGTTCTATTCAAAACACAGTTCAAGATAAAATCAGTGCCATCCAGGATAAGGTAGAAACAGAAATCAAAAAAATGCAACAGGACTTACAGCGAGGAAAATACCAGCACACCGTGAGTACCAAAGGTTCCGTTAGCAAACCACTCACATTTGATGGCAGCTCATCTTGGCCTATGTATAAACGGGATGGGATAACCAAGAAAAATCCACGTCTCTAGTAATTTCGTTAAGAAGTCCGGCCCTCCAAAGCATTCCAGCCGATGAACAAGTCAAGATCATCGCCATCCTAGACAAACGCTACGACAATCAATCCTTGAGCCAGGTATACCAAGTCCAGTTGAGTGGAAAAACGCAAAAATCCGGTGAAAGCCTCCAAGAGTTCGAAGCAGAGATAAGACGGTTAGTTCACTTGTCCTACCCAGACCTGCCTGAGGAAACGAAAGACCAGTTGGCCACACAGAGTTTCATAAACGGCATCAGAGATGTGGAAGTACAACGAAATCTAAGACTAAGTGGCGTCAAGAAAAGTAATGAAGCTCTACTTCGGGCTTTGGAAGTAGAGGCAGTCATAAACATGTCCGAGCCGAGGGTCCGAGCGTTTCCTTTAACCAGGAAGAGTCAGAGTCACCATTTCAAGCGCTGCTGGCTGGTCTGAACAAAATATTAAAACGGTCACAAAGGACGGGCACCAGGGGGGCATGTTATCGCTGCGGACGGACAGGACACTTCCAACGTGATTGTCGAGTGAGGACACCTGAACGATCACCGACCAGGGGTAACCAACAGAACAGCCACATGTCCAGGGACCGTCAGCCAGTCAGCATAAGGGGGCGAATGCTGACTAACCTTCCACCAGCCCCCAAAACGTTATCCATCCGGGAATTTTGCCGAGATAGCGGCAGCCTAGTCATCAGAGGCACCATCAATGGGCGAGCAGTTACCATCACCATCGATACCGGCGCCGCTGTGTTCATTGCCAAGTCCAGGGTTTTGAGAGCATCAGAAATTCGGCCAGTTACCAATAACATCCTGCTCAGAACAGTCACCGGCGAGTCCATGTCAATACAGATAGGGGACAACATGATCCGGCATAGGGTCCTGGTAGCGAATATTGAGGACGATTTTATACTGGAAATGGACCTAATTAGCCAGCATGGATTTATGTTCGACCCGGGATATGATGTTCTTCGTTTCCTAAATGAGGAATTTGTATTGACACGGCCCGTCAACAGTTCAGTCACCTCCATAAAAATTGTGGCAAAGTCTTCAGCTAGAATTCCCGGAACAGATTATTCATGGGCAGCTAGACAGCAATCCTGGGAGCTGCGTTGGAATGGTGGAGCCCGTACACTCAACTCATGACTACTTAGTTGGACGGGCTATAGTTAAAACCGGACGAGATTTACCAATCAGAGTCCTGAATTTGTCCAACAACGACATCAGAATTGCCAATGGTCAAGAGATAGCTTGTTTCGAGCCAGTAGAGACCATCATCAATTGCGAAGAAGAGTATCAGACGTCGGTGAAGGAGACAGGGCCCAGTAAAGACTTCCTACAACAGTTTGCTGACCATTTGACACACCTGACACCAGAGAACCAGAAGAAAGCCAAGCAATTTATCACAAAGCACTGGCAAATTTTTAACAGTCAAGATGGAACCACCGGTCGCACCAACATCATCCAGCATCAAATAGATACCGGAAGGGCTCAACCCATCAGAATACCACCTACCATTGGAACAACAACAGGCAGTCGAGGAAAACATCGAGTCCATGTTACAAAATGGAGTTATTGAGCCATCCATCAGCCCATGGTCTGCTCCCGTCGTGCAAGTTAAAAAGAAGGATGGAACAGAAAGCTGAATGACGTCACGAAGAAAGACAGCTATCCATTACCCCGAATCGATGACACTTTGTCCACACTAGCAGGCTCCCGTTGGTTCTCCACACTAGACCCAAAAAGTGGATATTGGCAGGTTGGTCTACACGCAAACGACAGAGAGAAGACAGCGTTCTCCACCAGTAAAGGGCTGTTTTAGTTCACGGTCATGCCCTTTGGGTTATGTAATGCACCCGCTACATTTGAGAGGCTAATGGAGTATGTACTGAGCGGGTTAACATGCAGGACGTGCTTAGTATAACTCGACGACATTCTAGTCATGGGCCAGACATTCGACGACCATCTGAAAAACCTAGGCGACGTATTCTCCAGAATTAATAACGCCAACCTGAGACTCAATCCGAAGAAGTTTTCCTTGTTCCAAAAAGAAGTAGAATTTTTGGGCCACGTAGTGTCCGAGTCAGGAATCCGCACCAACGAAGACAAGATAGAAGCCATCCGTGATTGGCCAGTCCCAAGAGACAAGCATGAACTCCGAAGCTTATTAGGCCTCTGTTCATACTACCGGCGTTTTGTTGAGGGATTTGCCACCATCGCCGCCCCTCGACATCGGCAGACAACTGAGAAAGAGACCTTCCATTGGAATCAGGATTGCGAAACATCATTCAGGCGACTGAAGGCAGCACTATGTCCCAGCCCAATCGTAGCCTTTCCTACACAGTCCGGCAAGTTCATCTTAGACACCGACGCCAGCAACACAGGTTTGGGGGCCGTCCTATCCCAGATGCAAGATGGTGAAGAGAGGGTGATCGAGTATTACAGCCGTGGATTCTCGAAACCGGAAAGAAATTATTGCGTCACCAGAAAAGAACTTCTTGCAATAATAAGGGCTGTAGACCATTTCCACAAATACCTCTATGGTCGTCATTTCTTAATCCGCACTCAAATGGCTGCTGGACATGAAGACACCGGAAGGACAACTGGCCAGATGGATGGAGAAACTACAGCAATAAGACTTCAAGGTGGAATACCGTGCCGGCCGTTTGCACAATAATGCCGATGCCCTATCCAGAAGACCCTGTAGAGCGGAATGCGGACATTCTCTGAAGACGGAACAGCGAAAGGGGATCTCCATCAGGCAGATCCGAGTGCAGGCCAATGAAGACTGGACAACGGAACAGTGCATCCAGGACCAAATGGCTGATTCAGACATCGAACCAATCTTGTCACTCAAAATGAAAGGGGCACCCAGGCCGCGATCCGACGAGGTAGCTAGATACTCAGGCGTGCTGAAATCGTTATGGGCTCAATGGGACTCTCTAAGAGTAGACAATGGAATGCTCAAGCGAGTCTGGGAAAGCACTGATGGACGAGAAACCAAGTCCCAACTAGTAGTTCCGAAGAAAAAGGTACCAGCCATCCTGGGCATGAATAAAACCCTTGACAAAGTTCGCCAGCGGTACTACTGGGTGAATTACTTCGAAGACGTCAGAGCTTGGTGCCGCAAATGTGCCATCTGTGCAGCCAGTAAGGGCCCGAAGACCCGGACCAAGGGCAGAATGCAGCAGTACAATGTGGGCGTCCCATTTGAAAGAATTGCCATCGATGTCGCCGGTCCGTTTCCCGAGTCTGAGAGGGGGAACAAATACATTCTGGTCGCAATGGATTACTTCAGCAAATGGCCTGAGGCATATGCGATACCCAACCAAGAGGCAACCACGGTAGCGACGGTGCTAGTAGAACAACTATTCAGCAGGTTTGGCGTCCCGATGGAATTACATTCAGACCAGGGACGTAACTTCGAATCGAATGTATTCCAGAAGGTCTGCACGATGTTGGGGATCAGGAAAACGAGAACAACACCATTACACCCACAGTCAGACGGAATGGTGGAAAGATTCAACAGGACCTTGGAACAACACCTATCCAAGGTCGTCAGCAATAACCAGGGTGATTGGGATGAGCATATTCCCCTATTCCTGTTGGCATATCGCTCTGCCGTACATAATAGTACAGGCCTGACCCCAGCCAGGGTCGTATTCGGAAAGGAGCTGCGATTACCCTGCGATTTGGCATTTGGCTCTCCCGAAGAACCTCCCCAAAACATCGACGATTATGCCGACCAGCTCCGACATAACATGCTGGCAATATACGAATTAGCCCGAATGCAGATGTTGGCCACCAGTAACCGGATGAAGACGCGATACGACCTCAAGGCCAATTCAGTCGGGTTCCAGGAGAGTCACAAAGTCTGGCTGTACAACCCCCAACGGAGCAAGGGTAAATCCCCAAAGCTTACACCCACCTGGGATGGTCCATACGAGGTGGTCTAGAGGCTTAATGACGTCGTCTACCGGATCCGTCGAAACCCCAAGGCTGAATTGAAGGTGGTTCATTTAGATCAACTCGCTCTCTACGATGGAGGGGATGTTTCTGATCGGGACGACGACTAGCGTATATGGGAATGTTATTGTCATATTTGAATCAGCTGTTTTAATGTGAATCCAGTTCTAGAAAAGTGAAAGTTAATATTAGTTTTATAATTTCAAATTGAACCCATGGACTTTACAACAATATGAACATAATGTACTTGCCTATCGAAAATGTGTTTAATAAAATTAATTATTTAAAAAATAGACAAATAATTCATTGTATCGCTGGTCGTGATTAATTTTAGTGAATTCGATACTAAAATTAGTGGTCTAACACAAAGAAATTGATTGATTAGATTTATTTTAGTGAAGTGGTATTAACAGCTATTTAAAGGATGGGTTAAAATTCCTCTGTGAACATAATAAATAAAATTTACAAAAAGTTTCCAATTTTTGTAAATTTTATTCGTTTTGATATTATCTACAAAAATTTCTTATTAAAACTAAAAACTCAAATATCTGGCATTAACATATTTTGCATGATAATGGGAAACAGGAATGTTTAAAACCAACAAATCTGGATTTGCCAAAAAATCAATAGAAACAAACCTTGGTTGCAAATTATTTATCTATATATAAATATATAAATTTGAATAACTAACTTATTAGAAAGGGGTTATGTGCCAGGTTTTCAATCAATTACTATACCATCAGAATTTAACATAAAACAAGGAACATGTATTGTTAATATCTTCATTAAAACCTAAACATTGCAGGCTAAATCAATCACATTCAAATCTTTTTAACGACCATTATCCACTATTCTTAGAACTCGGAAACATAAAAAAGGAAGAACGAATCAGAATCACAAATTCTATAGATTATATTAAATTACACAGAATAGCGCTGACTGCTGACTGGTTATCGATATTTTCAATTAATGATCCAAACGAAGCGACAAATTCATTAATACAACTAATAGATAAGTGTGTAAACTTAGCTAAAATAGAACATACTATGAATTACAAGCAATCTAAAATGGCTCCCAGAAGCCAATGGATCACCAAAACTATTATTGACTCATTTGTCAAAAAAGAGAATATGTATAAAACTTGGAAAGCAGATCCAACAAATGAAGTTCTTAAAATACAATATAAAAATTATTCAAAAACACTTGAAAAGGTGATTAAAGAAGATAAATATATGTATGACCGTCAACAAAGCGAAATGAATAAAAACAACACTAGAAAGCTTTGGGAGATCATTAACCAAAAACTTGTAAAATCTCAGATCCGGCTTGCATAACTGAATATATGAACTCATATTTTTTGCAGTGTCGTTACAGAACTTAACAATAAAATACAAAAGTTGACTGACTCAGAAATTAAACTACCTCCATTCAATTCTAAAACTATTTATCTCCACCCAACAGACCAAATAGAAATTAAAATATTATGCAAAATCTTAAATTTAAATCAGGTGGGGTTGACAAAATAAATGCACAAACTCTCAAAAAGCTATCACACTTCATAACAGAACCACTTGTTCACATTTTAAACCTATATTTGACCAAATCTGTCTGGCCTGACGCACTAAAAAAAGCTGAAGGTTGTCAGATTCCCAAATCTAAAGATAAATATACACCATCAAATTATAGACCAATATCGCTTATTTCTAATCTGGCAAAAATGTTCGAAAAAGCAATTCATAAAAGATTTTTGGACTTTATTACAAATAGTAAGATCCTATCAAAAGTTCAATATGGTTTCCGTAAGGATCTAGGTACCAAAGATGCCTTAAACTATATTACGAATCTAATATATAGTAAGCTGGACGAAAGTTGCCCTATCGTCATTACTTTTCTTGATTTAGCTTTAGCTAGCTTTCGACACTGTTGACCACAAGATTCTACTCGATAAACTGTATAACTATGGAATAAGAGGAATTGCATATGACCTGATGACTAGTTACTTAAATAATAGGTCTCAGAGGGTGAAAGGAAATTGATGTCTGAGTGTGTACCCCAAGGAACAATTGTGGATCCACTATTATTCATCCTATATGTTAATGATCTCCTCATGGATTTACCTGACGATTCTATTGTTTCATTTGCTGACGATATGGATATCTCTACTGGTGAATCCTGGTCTGAAGTTGAAAGCAAAATGAATATCAACTTTAATAATCTAAATGGCTCATGCACAATAGACTTACACTTAATATAGGAAAAACAGCATATATCACTGTTGGTAACTATACGAATAACATCCCCAACAGCATTAATATTAAGATCAATGATCAAAGTGTAAAAAGAGTGCATAATTGTAAATATTTAGGAATAATATTCGACTATAGGCTACGTTGGGATAAACATATTGAGTATTTGATCAAAAAAAAAACAAGTATTTCGTGTTCTTATTTTATAAATTTTAGTTGTATTATGGCTGCAGATACACTAAAAACGATTTACTATGCTCTATTCCATAGCGTAATTAGCTATGGTATTATTGCATGGGGAGGAGCCTTTCCCAACAATCTAAACTTATTACAAAGAGTACAAAACAAAATACTGAAAATTGTATACAAAAATAATATTGTTGGACCAGGCAACCCATGCAATTTAGTCTAACAATTTTCTTTAGACTCCTTGACTTATCATTATGAAACACTAAAAACTAAATATATAACATCAAGAAGTACAACCAGAATCAAAAGTCTACAACTACCTAGAATGTATAAAACAGTCAGTCGTAAAAATAGAGCATAATACTTTTCAATAGATTACCAAATACACTTAAAAAATTATGTAAGACAAAATCAGCGAAAAATAAACTCAAAAAATGGATTAAAGCAAATGAATAAGTAGTTTAATTTTAAGAATATTTCATAAAGAAAGTACAGAATATTTTAAATTAATCTAATATAAAAGTTACAAGTTTATTGCTTATTAGTTTTAATATTAATGTTACGAGAATTCATCCGACAGCTGGTGCAACCGGCCATCAACCAATTCATGGAAGGGACATTATTCCGATACATTCTGGGAACCCGAAATGTTTGTCTCTCAACAGGCGGACCGCTGCCGTTACTGGGAATTCCCTTAAAGCTTCCAGAATATGAAAGAGTTTACCGATGGTTCGTGGACGTACCAGACAATTCCAAGATAAATATATAAATATGAACAGCTGGCGATAGGAGGCATTCTGTTTTCGTCGGTCGTATTGTATAGTTAAGATAAAATGTAAATAGTTTCTTGTGAATATAAATTGAGTTAAAGTAGTGGAAATAAATTAGAGTGAGTTGGACTGTGTTTTTAAATAAATCCTAGAATTGAACTGAACCCGAGTGTGAAAATAAAAACATTACATTAATTTTAAATTATATGACTTCTATTTTTTGTTTTACCATTTTTCTTTTTTACAGTTAGTTTAAGTTAAGGTACTATGTAGAGTACCAGTTCTACGCACAAGTAACCAGTTTGCCTCTGTAGAAACGTTACATGTAAATCACTTACTGTAAATGTATTTTCTTTTAATAAATAAATAAATAAATAAATAGGCAAAGACAAAACAATTATGTACCATTTTGTCCTCTGTCTCTCAACCGATTTTCTTCATTTTTATTTTGTTTAATAGCTACTAACGACCTCCAGGGCAGAATGCTAATATTAACGTATAATATTGGTTCATTCATTAAATAAAATATAATAAAAATTCATTATTTACGTCCATACTGTCAACGCCAAACAACTGACCGTGCTGCCGCCGCCAGACGGTCAAAACTCAAAAGATTGAGTAATTATATATGGAGCGATCGTTAGATGCTGTTATATTCTTAGAGCATGTACGTCTGGAAGGGGCATGCAAGCGTCGTTATTGTTTAGTGGTAAAATAGTCAATGTAGTGATCGGTATTAATTTTTCGGACGCGTTGCAGTAACTTTCATAATAAATATTCTGTTTTTAATGTGAATTTAATTATTTGATTAATATATTATTATCACAACCTTCCCGAAGGTATTGTGTAAAAAATGTCAGACAGCTGACAATAGAGAATGTATTAAATATTTAAGTTGTCCTCTCTTTTTTTAATATTCCTGAACTTGATTGAAATCGCAAATGACGAAAACTTTTAGGTTATAAAGAACAATCTTCCAATTATTATATCGAATATTTTGCCAGAAGCGGTTCTAAACAAAAATTTGGGGAGTCATTCATTTGTCAAAAATATTTCGAATACCGATATTTGATTACATTTTTATTTTATTTTGTTATTTATTTCAATAGATTTGTCAATATGAGTAACAATTTTGGTCATTACATCTAGTTCTCCGATTTTTCCATAATTCTGTTTCTTATAAAAATATACTTTTTACAAAATCATAAAATAGGGTGGAATTTCGATCACTGGGCGACCACTAGTATATTGAAATTGTCGACAGATGCAGAATTAATTTTGGCAAAAAATGCTGATTCAGAAGTATATTTAATATTTCACCGATATCTTTCTCCATCAATTAAAGATAAAAATTTTGTTTACATTAATATTAATGAAACCATCACTAAAAGTTTAGACGAAGACTATGCATGCTACCATAAGGAAGCTGATACAAAGATTTTCTTTAACCTCTTTAGCTTTTCAAATCAACAGATACCGACATCTTAAACATTTGTATCGGAATTATGCAGAAATTCACCTAAATATCAATAATAACTAAAAATTGAAAAAAAATTAATTACATAAATTTTACTTTTCTTGTACAAAAATTAGGTTCATCAATCTGCCGAACTCTAGCAATCTTAAATGTCTTTACAGTAGCTGTCATTCGTGACGGAAGAATGGACGTGTTAATATAAAGAGAAGAATATTGGAATATTTTGGAACATTGCAGGGATCTCCAAGATCGATAACGCGAAAAAAGGTTATCATACTTAGATCTACTAACAAAATATACAATGTAGAAAAGAGTGATCTTAATGATTTTTTAAAATTCCTTGCAAGTCACGAAGAAGAATTTCACAAGGACATGATCAATTTTTGATCTGGTATTATTCCACAATGCTGGAAAACTTCTTCATAAACAATGATGATTATGTTTCATATCTATATTAAAGTGGTTTAAGATATATATAAAAATTTATACACCTAAATAATTATGCATTTAAAAAGGAAACAATAATAACTTTAGTCTGTACTTTAACATAGTACAAAACTCCAAAATTTTAGCAATACAATCTCATCGGATAACAAATGTTTATCAGTCTGTGTTGGCTTTTATATATGCAAATGCGTTTTCATTTCATTTGCAAATGGTTTATAAAGTGTTATTTAATGATTGTGAATATCCAGACATGCGCCACTATTAAAAGGATCATAAAATATAGGGAGTTATTGCTTTTGTAATGATATCGTACAGACTGGTTGACGTCCGACAACTAAAAAGGGTGAAAACACTTCGCCCATCGCTTTCCGTTAGAATACATATTATTTATAAGTAATAAGTGTCGATATATATTTTAGTATTCACTCGGAAGTGAAAAATTGAAAATTGTGAACTTATATATTTTTATTACTGCTGTCAGTACTCAGATACGTTCCAGTTTTGAAGTTGTTTCGATTTATGAGTTTTAAATGAAACTGTATTTTTGTTCTTAGTAATTACATTATTAATTTGAAATTATTCTACGCAACTAACACGAAAATAATGATCGGAAAGTATTTGCCGATTGTAGTACTGTCAAAATTGCTCTCTTTACTATCTCATCCTAACATTCTCCCTCTCGGTATCATCTTCATCACTAACGCCGTACTGTCCAGTACTGGAAACAAATGCCTGCATATTTTGCCATCTTTCATGATCTTGTGCAACTAAAACCAAACTGTAGCTCTATATACAAGGTTACTACATTTTGTAGGCGGCAGTCCCGTACATCTGTACGCTTCTTTTATTGTCCTACATTTCATAACTCATTTTTACATCATTTATGTGTCATTCTAGCCAAGTGACCATCCCAATTTCATTGTAATCATAAAATAGTCCTGTATGTCTGTGTTTTGTCTAATTGCTAAAATAGCAGGTTTTCTGCAATGGTGATTCTCACGACTGATATTTACAAATTCTTCAATTCTCTTGATGTTGCATTGTCATTGTCAGTATCTCTTCCCAATAAGTTACGGGAAGGATACATTAGTTAAATCATTTCCTTTTTTAAGGCAGACTGGAGCCCAGGTTTGAAATTTCCAAAAGCTGTCTATGGCAGTCTTTCATACGTCTCATTTCGTGATTAATTTTTTCTGCCAAGATCTCATTTCCCAGAAGTATGTAAAAACGTACTTGTTCTGTGCTTTTGTTGTTAATTCTGATGGAATTGTTTGAACTAATATTGCTTTTGAAGATATGTTATGTTACTAAAACACAGTCTGTGCACCGGTCATGTCTGTTATTTTATTCAGAGTCCTGTCTAGTACCGTAATGTCCAGTTTAAAAAAGAGCACTTTGCCTTATCTGTGCCACCCCTCAATTTAAATCTTGTCAAAATATTTATTGCCAATTAATTAAACGCTTTTATTACTACTCTACAAATGGTATAAGTATAATTTCTGCTGGTCAACTACATCGGGTGCCTTCTTAAGATCTGTAAAGATCAATATATGTGGCTTATTATATTTGACAGATTTTTCCATAAAATCTTTTATTCTGAGGAGGTAATTTAAGGGTAAAGAACGGTTTATCCCGATTTCCAGTAAAACTACAAGTCCTTTGGAAAAAAGTTAAAAAGAAGAAGAAGAAAAATATTTACAACGTTTGTGCTTATTTTTTTTTCACATAACCTCAAAATCTTTTTATCTCTTATCTTTTACAATTTTTTTTTCACGAAATTTGGTAAATACTTACTTTTTTATGTTCTAAACGCACTGTATTTTTTTTATTTAAGAATATCTGTTTTTCACCTTATTTTGACTTAATATCGTCAAAATAACTGCTTTTTAAATAAGTCGATGGGCTTTTTGTTCATTGAAATCTCTACTTTTTCATTAAAAAATATATACATTACTGTGGTTAATGTTATAGAATCTTCTTTAAATTATATGCGTAGATGCCTATTTAATACTATTTTAAGATTATACTTATATACTTGAGTGACATCCGGAAAATTTTAGCCCATGAAAGGTATTTCATAGAGAAGTAAGGAAGGGGCTAGAAGAGTCTGGGCCTTATAGTTACCTTCGTTTCTTTGCATTTTCTGAGAACATTTACTCTAGTAATGTATACAATTTTGTACACCATCAGAAAGCAGATACTTTGACATTTCAGATTGAAAATTAGGGTACTTTTTCGATATTGAGTCAAAATAAGGTGGTAAAATAAATAATTTAAATAAAAAAAATACAGTATATTTGGGACATAAAATGTTATCACCAAATTTCGTGATTATTTTGCAAAAGATAAAAATAAAAAACCAAAATCTTTTTTTTTTAATTTTTCAAATAAATTTGGAGGTTATCTGAAAAAAATACAAACACAGAAGTTGTAGATATTTTCATTAGCTACAACTCCGCCATTTAACTTAACAGTTTGGCCGGAAATCGAAATAAACCTTAAAACCTAATCCCCTTTCCATTCCCGACCACAGATTGTCCGTAAATTATTTTTCTTTTAATAGTTGTGTTCTCTTCATTTTCTAAAGGGTTGCTTGCATCCTACTATATATTTTTTGTTTCGATCCTGGTCTATAAATACAAAATCCCAAACAGATTTACAATGATTTATCGAAATACTTCATATACAGTGAGGTTCTAAAGTTAGGGATAAAGACATTTTCTTTGTAATTATGAATGTAAATGAAAAATTCTGAAACAGTTCAATCTTTATATGAAACTACACTTTTTGATTACAATTTTCACCTGCCTTGTCAATACACTAGGAATACTAACCCCTAAAAAATTTAAATGTCAAGGGTAACGTTACTTTTTTCATTAGTATCCGCGTACAAAAATCAAAAGGTTCTATACTGCTAGGTAGAGAATTAAGACCACTTTTAAATGCGGTATCACAGGCAACCCCTTTTCATTTAATTTTTTTAGAGTTAGTTATTACCCTTAGGGAGTTAAAAGAACAGGTGTATAATTTTATTTAAAACGTGTAGTTTTATTGATATAAATTTGCCTGATTCCTTTACATTCATAATTATGTAAAAAATTAATGTATCCTTTACTTTAGGACTTGAGTGTATATTGTGTAAGGAGTTAGTAGCGGAGACGCTTCTTTAGGCTTATTTAAGCAGAATAGCGCTTTCGTACACCACGTTCATGTAACATTGTTTGTCCTACTTGATCTAAAGGTCATTATAGTTCCGCTAAATTGTTAGAAGTGTTTATAAATTACATATACACAAACTCATTCCTGGTTCAGTCAATCTATCTTCTAGTGAGAACTTTGTCAAGGTCATCTCGCCAGTTTTTGACAAAAGTATGCAGAGGTAGGATGACATAAATCAAAAACGAGAACTTTAATTTATCTAATACTATAATATGAGCAAGGTATGTAATTGAGTTCTGGAAAATGACTCTAACGATTTTGATGAAACTTTTCAATTTAGAAGTTTTGATGGATAGATATCGATTGGTGAGGGTCTCATCTTTGGGAAAACTCGTTTGTTGAGAAATTTAAATATTAAAAATGTCAATGACAGATATTTAGATATTTCAAAGGCTCAATTATTATCGCAAGGATGGGTACGATTATTTGAAACCCAAAGGTAACGCCAGTTTTACCGCTATATTCCCCGATCGCTTTTCTTGAGTGTCACATCCGTAACGTTGAGTTCTGGAAAACGGCTCTAACGATTTGGATGATTTTTTTCAGTTTAGAAGCTTTGATGGATAGAAATGGATTGGTCTCATCTTTGGGGAAAATTGTTTGTTGAGGAATTTAAATATTAAAAATGTCAATGACACATATCTCAAAGGCTCGATTGTTATCACAAGGATGGATACGATTATTTGTAACCCAAAGGTAACGCCAGTTTTACCTCTATACTCTCCGATCGCTTTCCTTGAGTGTGTTGCATCCTTAACGTCCTGTCCTTTGCTTATTAACGCGTGCAATTAAGCCAGATATATAGGATGTAATCTGCTTAACCAAATCCGGTGACGCATAAATTGTATTGCCCTGCCCAATACCCTACCTTCGAGTAATATATGCAGAACATAGAGCGTATAGTATCCATAAGTATTCACACTGACGTTTACCTACAAATAACTGAATGTAAATGCATATACTATATTAGTATATGTAAAAATGAACTATATCGATAGATTCTTGATATTAGTTGATTAAACTTTTTGTTTGAAAAGAGAAGTTTTCATTTTCATGGTTTCAGGTTATACATATGAAGTAATGAATACAATAGCAAGAACCTTGCACCAAACGTGAAGTACTTTTTAGGGTTCCGTATATACAGTATACGGATACCCTTATAATATCACTCAGGATTTCTGCCTCTATCACATCACAGCCATTTTCTCCTAAACTACTGGACGGAAGAGCTTAAAATTTGGTATCAATGTATAGTTTGGTGACCCGAACAGGAGTACATATCGTAAAAGAAAAAAATTTGATTTTAGGGGTACTTCTGGGGGAAAAAACTATAAAAATCGACCGTTCCCCCCCTGATCTCCGAAACTACTGAGCCTAAAATTTTGAATAAAATAGGAAATATAGAGCGTTGCTCGAACTTTACAGAAAATTAAGGAGAAACTATTAATATTAATTTGAGGGGGCAAATTATAGAATTAAATAAAAATTTAAAAATAAAAAATTTTTCAAACGCATAATGTAATATATCAAATGAAAGGTCTCATTCTGAGGAAGACAAATATATTTTTTTCATATTAAAAAAATATTTAAAAATAAATTTACCCATTCCCATTATAAAACGTAAAGTTTTGAACAAAAATAGATTTATAGGTACTGACCTGAAGTTTACTGTAAAAATAAGGAAAAACCTGTAACTTTAATTTTGGGGGGTCAATTACAGAATTAAATGGAAAATATAAAATAAAAATTGTTTCTAACCCATCATGTTATATATCAAATAAAAGGGCTCATTACAACGAAAACAAATATTTTTTTTTCATATTTTTAAAATAAATTAATTAAAAGATATTAACAAAAAAAAAAAATTACCCATTCCCCCCCGTATCTCCGAAACCATATGCTGGAAAATTTTGAAAAAAAAATTAAGGTACAGCCCCTAGCCTGAAATTTACTGGAAAAATAAGGAGAAACCCCTAATGTTTATTTTGGGGGGCAAATTATAGAATTAAATGGAAAATTAAAATTAATGAAAGGACGCATTATGACGAAAACAAATATATTTTTTTCATATTTTTTAAATAAATTAATTAAAAGATATTACCAAAAATATAAAAAAAATTTATCCATCCCCCCCTATCTCCGAAACCATAAGCTGGAAAATTTTAAAAAAACAATGGAGGTATAGCCTCTCACCAGAACTTTACTGGTAAAATAAGGAAAAACCCCTAATATTTTTTTGGGGGGCAAATTATAGAATTAAATGTAAAATAAAAAATTATAATTGTTTTTAACGGGTCATGTAATATATCAAATCCCAGGGCTCATTATGACGAATACAAATATATTTTTAAATTTTTTTCAATGAATATTTTAAAATATATTAAAAAAATATTTAAAAAAAATTACCCATTCTCCCCGTTATTGCCCAAACTCTAAGAACTAATTTTTTTTGTTTATAGGAAAAATATGAAAAAAATCCCTAATTCTATTATTTGGCCTCCAAATAATAGAATTAAACGGAAAATATATTATTAGAAAACCCCCATAGTAATTTTAGGGACAAATTATTCAATTAAATGGAAAATAAAGATTCAATTTTCAAACGCATCATGTAATATATCAGATAAAAGGCTCATTATGTAAATTACAAATATATCATATTTTTAAAGATATTAACGAAAATATTCAACATCGACTTAATTCCCACTTTAGAAACTACACTATTTAAAATTTGAAAAATATATTTTATTTATATTTTTAAATTATTTGAATAACAGATTTAACAATTTAAACTTTGACCTATTTTGCCATTTTTCTTCCAATCTACAGAGCCTCAAAACTCAGACAGGAAATTATAAAAGGCATCTCTGAAAGTTTATTAGTAAAATAAAACTCTAATGTTACTTTTTGGGGGCCAAATTAGCTAATTAAATACATATGTATTGTGATAAAAATCAAGCGAATCCTAAAGCAGATAAAATAAAAAGTCTATGTGTGGAAAATCAAAGTGTATATTTTTTATAAATTTAAAACGCTTCCTTTAAAAGATATAAGGGTAAGTATAGGAAAATGCACTCATTCCCTGCTTGTCTGAAACTGGAATATTAGAATCTTGAAGGTGGTACGGAACCCTAAGTATGCGAGTCCAACTCGCACTTGACCAAATTATTTAAATATAGCCAAATCAATCAACTTGTTAATATAACTTATATGGGATACATGTACTCGTTAAGCTGATACTTTGTACTTGAAATTAGCTATCAGCAAATTTGTAAAAACTTTCTTGTGACAATCAAATAAATGTCAGATGTATAATGTAAAAGAACAAAAAATTTATTTTATTCAACTACAAATGAAAAATGTCAAACTTTTTTCAAGGGTGTCTTTTTTACTTAACCACAATCAAATATGTTTTACAAACTGTTAATATCAAAGTTGAAATATCATACCTTTGAAGTAAGAAGAAAAAAGTATATAAGTTTCTTTAATAAGAAGATCATAAGTAAGCGCATTACAAAAATTTCTCTGGATTTTTTAATAAACTACATGTTTAACAGTCAGCATGTAGCCCAAATATACATTTTGCACACATACAGTTAGTTTTTAAGTTTACAAAGTTTGATGTGGTTCAATATAGTATACAGGTAAATATTTCCTCGTGCAAGGCGAAACTATTTACGGTGCTCAATCCAACGTATTGTGCAACAACTAATGAGAAAATAATTTATCCGAAATAATATTTTTGTGTTTACAAAATTCTTAGAAGTCATTTCTTATGAAATAAATGTTACAATAATTAGATTTTATACTTTGACTAACTTTATTTTTTGTGTATAATTGTAGTTTAATCAGATTTTTACAAATGAAAACGGCACAGTAATGTATAAAGCGTTTTTATTAGATTGAACCATCATAGTAGGATATAATGACAAATGTTTGGATTTGAAGGGAAAACATGTAGAAAAATATTTTTTATGGGATGTTTTATCACACAAACTTACACAATTATATATTTTTTTAGATCCGGGCATATTTGAAGATTTATTTATTTATTTAATATTGATTTTAAAATGAGAAAGCGACTCTTTTAAATAGCTTGTAAGGGTATTTGAAAAAGTAAAAGTACATCACACTAGGTGGCACTACTTATTGCTTAACAGACCCAATAAAGAATTATGGTCTGATGTAGTTATTTTATAAAATCATATTTAGGTACATTGTGAATTTATACACCTATTAACATAATTAAAATAATAAATTTCTGGAAATGAAATTATTCGTTAGGTAAGTGAGAGGGGGTTTAAAAAAAAGTAATATTCTCAGGAATATGTGGCTGTATACCAAATTCGGTCGTCCAGATAGGTACTAATATACAGGGTCTGCCATACAAATCGAAACACGGCCAATATTATTAGCCTTGCAACATCAACCTCACACCTTGGTCATCTCTAAACCTAAAGTGGGAATAGGAGTGGAATGGTACCGTAGTTTAAAGGTAATCAAAATCACTGTTCAACATATATTAATTATGCATTTGAGCCAGCCGTTCTTCAGAAGAGGAGTGGAAAACTGTCCCTCGATGAAAATGAGAAACTGTTCCTTCATAATCTTCATCTATCTCACTTCAACCACCCGAGGGGTGAGTTTTAACCCTTAAATTAAAATTGGAACAAACTTTACGTGATACTTCATTGTAGTGGTATTCAAATATCACACATAAAAATTACGAAATGTTTTCACCAGCAGGGGTGGCCGGACTTGAGCGTGAGAAAATTTTCAAGGTCGTGGGTAGGGATTGTGGTGTCGTGGGTGGTTGGGAATCTCCTGTGTGGGATCCTTCGGCTTGACGGTGGGGAGCTGTCGGGTGGGGAGCTGATGGGTGACGTCATCGGTATTGTGTGTTGTAGATCATTCGTTGGTATTGTTGCTTGGCGCTATCTTGTGATGTTTGAATCAATAATTGGTGACGTCATTGGTATTTTGTGTTGCCGTTCGTTGGTATTGTCGCCATCTTGTGACGTTTTCGGTACTAAGAAAAAGAAGTCGCTGTCGGGTTTAGAGCCCGGCATTGTCATTGCATTTATCACACAAAAAAGTAGATTCTAATTTTTATATTTTGAAGAAAACAGCTGTAAGAATTAGTCTTTTAGCAATCGGTGAAATCTTTAAATTTTTAGGCTGAGTGATCCTTTTCATGTAAATAATACTTAAATATCGTAGTTTTTAGGGTTCCATATATATTTTAACTCCGGATTCTTACCTCTTTCACATAACAGCAATTTTCTCCTAAACTATTGGACGGAAAATTGAAATGGTATCAGTATACAGTTTGGTGACCCGATTAGGTGTACATAACGTAAATGAGAAAATTTTAATTTTAGGGGTAATTTTTACATAATTAAATTACAGAATTAAATGGAAAATATAAAATTAAAATTGTCTCTATCGCATTATATAATATATCAAATGAAAGGGCTCATTAAGACGAAAACAAATATACTTATTTCATATTTCTAAAATAAATTATTTTATTTAAAAGATATTAATAAAAATATAAAAAATACACATTCCCTCCCTTATCTCCAAAACTATAAGCCGTAAGATAGTAATATGAATTTTACCCGAAAAATAAGGACAAACCCCTAATATTAATTTTGGGGAACTAATTACAGGATTATATAAATTTAAGATTATTTCTAACGCATCATGTAATATATCAAACCGAAAGGTTCATTATGACGAATACAGACATATTGTTTTCATATTTTTGAAATAAATTGAAAAAAAAATTAAGATATAAGGCCTCACCTGAACTTTACTGGAAAAATAAGGATGTAATAATATTAATTTTGGGGGGCCAATTACAGAATTAAATGGAAATTAATATATATTTTTTCCAAACGCATTCCGTTTTTTTTCCAGTGGTCGAAATTCGACCCTATTGCATGAAATTGTAAAAAGTATATTTTTATATGAAACAGGGTTGTGGAGAAATCGGAGAAGTATATGTAATGACCAAAATTGTTCACCGATATTGACAAATCTATTGAAATTAAAAGAAAATAAAAATGTAATCAAATATCGGTATTCGAAATATTTTTGACCTCTCAAATTTTTGGTTGGAACCGCTCCTGGCAAAATATTCGATATAATGATTAGAAGATTGTTCTTTGCAAACTAAATGTTTTCGTCATTTGCGGTTTCAATCAAGTTTCAGTTTCAGGAATATTAAAGAAAATAGAGGACCAACAACCCTGAGAGAACTTAAATATTTAATACATTCGCTATAGTCCGCTGTCTGACAATTTTTTACAGAACACCTTCGGGAAGGTTGTGATAATAATATATTAATCAAATAATTAAATTCACATTAAAACCAGAATATTTAATATGAACGTGCAACGCCTCCGAAAAATCAATACTGATGTACTACATTGACTAGTTTACCACTAAACAATAACAAGGCTTGCATGCCACTTCTAGAAGTACATGCTGTAAGAATATATCTAACGATCGCTCCCTTCATATATAATTACTCAATATTTTGAGTTTTGACCGTCTGGCGGCGGCGGCACCACAGGCACAGATCAAATCAACTGTCAGTTGTTTGGCGTTGACAGTATGGACGTACATAATAAATTTTTATTATATTTTATTTAATGAATGAATCAATATTATAAATTAATATTAGCATTCTGCACTGAAGGTCGTCAGTAGCTACTAAACAAAACAAAAATGAAGAAAATCGGTTGAGAGACACAGGAGAAAATGGTACCTAATCGTTTTGTCTTTGCCTATTTATATATAGATACATCAAATAAAAGGGTTCATTATGAGAAATACTTTTAGAATCATTTGTTTTTAAGAAATTAATAAACATTTGAAATATCTAAAATTTTTAGAAATATATTTGTATTTTTAAGATAATTTGTCTACAACATTTAATAATTTATTATTTATAACTTGATTGTACAATAAAGAAAAGAAAATCTTTTCTCTATCGTCCAATCTACTAAGCCTGAAATTTAGACAAAAAAATTAGGGCTTCACTGAAATTTATTAGTAAAATAAAACCCTAATGTTAATTTTGGGGACCAAATTAGAAAATTTGAAAAAATATTTTTATAAAAATCAAGCGAATCATGTAGCAGATAAATAAAAAGTCTCTATGTGAGAAATAAAAGGTATATTTTTGATAAATTTAAAACGCTTAGTTTAAATGATATTAGGGTAAATATAAAAAATGTGCTCATTCCCCGCTTGTCTGAAACTGGAATATTAGAAAAATATATACTTTGATTCTACTAAATTGTATCAAAGGTGGTACAAAACCCTTAGTACAACACTTTCTTACAATAAAAATTATGCATGAAAGACTACTTTATCGAGATAATTATCAACGGGTTTTAACTTTTTTTTATCAAGCAATAATTAAGTACTATTTTTTTCCCATAGTTCTTCCATTATTTTCTCAACAATGGATCCATCAATTAGCTTAAATATTTTGGGTTTGAATCTGATTTGAGCGGAGGAGAGGGTTGAAAGACAAGAGATGATATCCATAAATCTTTTCCCCTGGATATAACAATCGATGAGTCTGAGCGATTATTTAAAACGAGACGTATATGAAATATTGGCCGTGTTTCGTTTTGGTTGGCCAACTCTGTATATAGATTGTTTCTACATTATTGGAGACGTTTGGATGTAGGATTTGCTGTTGAAGAAATTACTGGTATACATAAGAATATTATAATTTTGAAAACAATATTCTATATAATAGGCAGACAAATTAAATAACAAAGGGCACATATTGACTTCATTATATAATAAAAACATTACCAGCACTGCAAAGCTTAATTTGTGTTTTTGATCGTTTTAGGCGGCAGTTTAATTAAATTTTTATATTAAACAATTAAAAATTACTTAGGGATGCTAGACTGACTTGCACAGCTGAGTTATTTATAATTCACACAGTTGTGGTTAGATATTAATTCAATTAAATTTGTACCATTTAAGAGTTGATTTATGTCTCTGCGAGACAATTAATTATACGCAAAGTTCTTAACCACATTTCTGAATAGATATAACGTATTTCGAATCGTGGAGTTGATTTATTTCATTAATATAACTCCGTTGTGGAAATATTGTTGAAAATGAAATGATGTATACAGAAAACTAAGTTTGTTTTAATTTGAGTTTTGAATCTTGCTCTTGTTTTATGAAATAATTTGATTTCGAGTAAAAATAAAGTGTGATTTTATGTTGAAAAAGAACAAACATTCATAATTGTATTTCACTGCTCTTACCAGCGAATTCGTCCATTTTGAACTTGAGAGAGAAAAAATTAACAGAAAAAATAAAGTGTAAGTCTGTTGACGATGCTTGTTCACACAAAAGTTGCTCCTTGAAAATTCCCGCGGTGCTTGTACAAAATTTTAGTAACATCGAATACACTGATACACAGACGGGACAGGTATTCAAAATTCTTGGAATTCTCTCTCTGAACTTGTGTCTTCCCTGGGTGATAAGAAATTTAAAGGTTTGATTAATTAATCATAAATAGCAATTTCTAACAGCCACTTTATTAAACAGTTTATTTATGGCAATGGTTTCAAAATTTTAAAATAATTATATCTAAAAATAAAAAAATAAGCGTAAGGCGTAGACTCATCTGTGTATGTCTGCGTACTTATATGCCCTGAATATTGCTTGGGTAGCACCTCTGATTGGTCAGTTACTAATCATAACAATAATATGAAAGTCATGTACCTAGCAGACAATCAATACCATAGATTGACTAAAATAAAAAAGGTTATATAACTTAATATCCATCTTGATGCATAATACTTCTATTGGCCCTCCACCATTATTAATTTTTGAAAGGAATAAGATGTCTATCTCGAACATAGTGCAGGTAAAATGCTTGTGATGTGTTGTTTAAAAGCTTTTTTTTTAATGTACTCATGCTCAAAGTGTCCTAAGTGCCATAGCGCCTACTAACAATTTGTTTTCTGGTGAGATACCAGCACCAATGTCTCATTCTGTTTTTTAGGTCGTCTTAATGATTACAATGCCATAACGTACACATATGATTTCGCATATCTTCATAACAAAAATCGAGAGGCGTCAAATCTGGACACAAGCTGACCTTTGGAAAGGAATGCCAATCTCAAAAATAATGCGCTCGCGCTCCATCCTGTTGAAATACGACTTGCATGTTAAACTCCAAGGGAATGGCATTTACTACTTCTTCGATGCTGGGAATGTTATATTTTAAGAATGTGAAGATATATAGGCCGTAATACATTTTCATAAAGAAATTTTGGCCCATAATAAGTGTATTCTTTCTCAAACATTAACTATTTAGGATCCACTTGGGGAGTTATTGGATCGCAAGATTGCATGCTTTGACTTTTTTTCTTTATTGACATTACAAAATCCAAGGCAACTCTATCGGTTGATTAATTAGATTGTTAACAAGGAACCATAATATGTGCACGTATTTATAGTCTGAGCCATCCTGCTCGCTTATTCTGCAATACACTTCTAGCTCTTTGAAATTTTTACATAGATTCTCTAGATTCTTCCTGCTCAAGGGATTATTTGGATAACGACTATTAAACAATGGATGTCTCTGTTTCGTGAAAATGGCTACCGAGTTCTGCATAAGTGATAATTGCTTCTTTTTCAAAAAATTAGTTGGAATTAACCTACAATTCAAAATAAAACAATATCATAAAAATTTCCTTTTGTTGTTAAATTTTTTTTGTGATATCCATAAAACAGATTGTTTCAGTTTTATCTTCAAAACATACCAAATCTGCATTCACAGTGTAATCGGGGGCAATTTTTCTTCAATATAGATCTGCCTTTAAAAAAACCTTGAATTGAGAATAAAAATATCGTTCAAATTAGAAAAAGTTGATACTGGCATTTGACATTGAGTAATATCAAATTTATGCAGAACTTTTAAGTCTTTTTTAGGGTTCCGTATATACAATATACGGATACCGTTATAATATCACTCAGGATTTCTGCCTCTGTCACATCACAGCCATTTTCGCCTAAACTAAAAAACGGAAGAGGTTGAAATTTGGTTTCAATGTATAGTTTGGTGACCCGATCAAGAGTACGTATCGTAAAAGAAAAAATTTTGATTTTAGGGGTACTTCTGGGGGGAAAACTAAAAAAATCGACCATTCCCCCCCCCTGATCTCCGAAATTACTGAGCCTAAAATTTTGAAAAAATAGAAAAAATAGAGCGTTGCCCTAACTTTACAGGAAAATTAAGAAGAAACCATTATTGTTAATTTTGGGGGACAAATTATAGAATTAAATAAAAATTTAAAAATAAAAATTTTTTCAAAGGCATCATGTAATATATCAAATGAAAGGTCTCATTCTGGGGAACACAAATATATTTTTTTCATATTTAAAAAAAATATATTTAAAAAGATATTAACGAATATATACCAAAATTTACCCATTCCCCCCCTTATCTCCGAAACTATAAAACGTAAAAAAATAGATTTATAGGTTCTGACTTGAAGTTTACTGGAAAATTAGGAGAAATCTCTACTTTTAATTTTGGGGGCCAATTACAGAATTAAATGGAAAATATAAAATTAAAATTGTTTCTAACCCATCATGTTATATATCAAATGAAAGGGCTCATTACGACGAAAACAAATAAATTTTTTTCATATCTTTAAAATAAATTAATTAAAATATATTAACAAAAATATAAAAAAATTTACCCATCCCCCCTATCTCCGAAACCAGAAGCTGGAATATTTTGAAAAAACAATGGAGGTATAGCCCCTCACCTGAACTTTACTGGAAAAATAATGAAAAACCCCTAATATTTTTTTGGGGGGCAAATTATAGAATTAAATGAAAAATATAAAATTAAAATTGTTTCTAACTTAGCATGTTATATATCAAATAAAAGGGCTCATGATGAAGAAAACAAATAATTTTTTTCCATATCTATAAAATAAATTAATTAAAAAATATTAACAAAAATATAAAAAAATTTACCCATTCCCCCCTTATCTCCGAAACCATAAGCTGAAAAATTTTGATAAACTGGAAGTATAGCCCCTCACCTGAACTTTACTGGAAAAATAAGAAGAAACCCCTAATATTCATTTTGGGGGGCAAATTATAGAATTAAATGGAAAATAAAAAATTATAATTGTTTCTAACGGGTCATGTAATATATCAGATAAAAGGCTCATTATGTGAATTACAAATATATCATATTTTTAAATCATTTGTATGAAAGATATTAAAAATATTAAACATGGACTTAATTCCACTTTAGAAACTATACTATTTAAAATTTGAAAAATATATTTATTTATATTTTTAAATAATTTGAATAACAGATTTTATAATTTATAAAAGCCATTTCTGAAAGTTTATTAATAAAATACAACTCTAATGTTACTTTTTGGGGGCCAAATTAGAAAATTAAATACATATGTATTGTGATAAAAATCAAGCTAATCCTAAAGCAGATAAAATAAAAATCTATGTGTGGAAAATCAAACTGTATATTTTTTGTAAATTTAAAACGTTTCCTTTAAAAGATATAAGGGTAAGTATAAGAAAATACAGTCATTCCCTGCTTGTCTGAAACTGGAATATTCGAATCTTGAAGGTGGTACGGAACCCTAAGTATGCGAGTCCAACTCGCACTTGACCAAATTATTTCACTAAAAAATTAATAGTGAGGGACAATAAAAGTTCTCACTGTATAATTATCAACTAAATAAATTGCGAACATTTTATCATCATTATTTCATTTGTACGTATTATTAAAAAACGAATTTAATGTATATTAAAATTTGTTTCAATCATTCAAAATAATAGACATTCATGAGCAATGAAATTCATATTCAGAAATCTAAACCGAATTATTATTCAAATAATTTGAATAATACTTCCATAACACTAATCCACCAGCATGTTGGCGGATTGTGTCATATTCTCGTAAATATATGGTCATTGTTTGATATTCATTGGTAAAACATTATGTATAGATCCAACGAAATGATGATGGATATTCGTTGTTTTCGAATTTTAACAAATGCATATATGGAATATTTTGATAATTCATTACTTATTTGATAAACTGTAAAATCTTGTTGGAGTATGCTCACCAGAAATTGTATAAACCGTAATAAAGGGTGGTACCTATTCAGATGTCATCACAGTTTAACAATTACATTAAAATGTACATTGAAAGTAGCTTTATTTTTTCAATTTTGGATTTAATTATAAACAAATATTCTCTTCGAAGTGTCATTCCTTTGCACGCAAGACAATATATATTATATATAAATATATTATAGATAAATATAATATATATTGTTTCTGGTCGGAAACCTTCATCAGTTGCGCCTCCCTCAATTGAATGTCCTCTCGAACACTTCTTTATGCATTTGATGCATTTCGTTAAATTTGAAGACGCGAGATGTAAGACCGACATCTAGGATTTTCAAGAGAATCAGTACAAGAGGTTCCGAATCTGGACGTTCCGTGTAATTGCGTTCTCCCTTAACTCCTAGGACAGAATGTCCATAAAATTTTTAGGTTATTCACCTGTCAGAATATTGAATAGTCCTCGAGGTGTCATTCCTTTGTACGCGTACAAGAGAACAGCAATTCACGGAACGGCTCCAGATTCGGAACCTCTGTGTACTGATTCCCTTGAAAATCCTAGATGTCGGTCTTACATCTCGCGTCTTCAAATATAAACAAATATGTTGAATTGAATACGTAATATTACTAGTACTGGTATTAGATCAAGTAGTGGGTAGATCTACCTTCACTTTTTTCTCAATAAAATGTATATATCATTTTATTAAATATAATGTATTAATTAAACGATATATTAGGATTGCACATTTATAATATGAAAATAAAATACATTTTATTAAGGAAATGATGGTATAGTGTACATGTAATAATGAGATTTGATACATATTCTGTTCTGTTCTAATTATGGCCATTGCGGACGCATTCTGCCAGTTAGAAGAGGTGCATAATTCAATGAGTCTGGGACAACCCACCCTCCTCTATATTAGCAATTTCAATAATTGAAATCTTGAAATCTTCTTAGTAATAATAAATTTTCCTATTTTTCATTTATAACTCGGTTTAACTGAGCTGGATCAAAATAAACTGGTGTGCATATATTTATTAAAAATATTGAAAATAAACTGATCCTTGAGATTAAAATAACACAAAATTCTTCACCATTGCTTGCTGTTGAGTATGATTAGTTGGATCTGAACAGAATAATTATATACAGGCTTAACATGCAATAAAAATAAATTATCACTAATCAGTCTTAAAGCGTCTTTAATCACTTCCAAAGAGTCTTAATATCAGATATGAAAAGAAACAATAGATTATAGTTTAAGATAAGGCTGCAGAATTAGTGCACTCATCGAATGTTTGCTAAAAACCAAATTTTTACGCATATTTATGATTAGTAGAATATATATGTACCAGGTTCCTTATCAAAATGTAGCCGCTAGTATTTTTAATTAAACTAGCTGTCGCCCAGTGGTCGAAATTCGACCAATTGTGTCAATATCTCTGGTAGGTTAAATAACCTGAAAATCTTATCGTGACATTCTATCCTAGGACATTAGGGAGAACAGCAATTACAGGGAACGGATCCAGATTCGGAACCTCTGTGTGATAGTTTCCTCATAAATCCTAGATGTCGGCCTTACATCTCGCTTCTACAAATAAGTAAACAAATTCAAGTTTTTTTTTCAGATATAATTCATAGGACTTTATTTGTGTTCAATTTCGTAATTCTTAATTTAATATGACAACAAAGCAACCGCTAATGGGCTACCCTACATATTTATTTTTTCTAACCTCCCTGTATAGCTACAATTGCACTCAATTCTCAAACATTTATTAAAATCCTCATTATAATAATTTCATCTCATTATATATTTCCACCACCCTGTATATGCAATTGCTCATGGACCACGCATAATATTTTTTAGCACTTTTGAACCACCCGATAAACCATTCTGTATATGTATATATTATGAAATTTTTAACTATCTTCTGTAACTATAATTCTACTGTGACCTATATTTCAATCATCATATATATGGAACTCTTCGTGGGCTACTCTATTAATCTATTCCGTTTC
Organism: Octodonta nipae; assembly: GCA_034190945.1. Classification (NCBI taxonomy): domain Eukaryota; kingdom Metazoa; phylum Arthropoda; class Insecta; order Coleoptera; family Chrysomelidae; genus Octodonta; species Octodonta nipae. The sequence goes on along the minus strand of CM067221.1, from coordinate 39,361,683 downwards.
TAACATTTTTTATCATCATCCTGTATATCTATAATTCCTCTCACCCTATATTTCATCTATATATACAACTGCTTATGGGTTACGAAATGTTGCATTTCCATTTCCGCCACCCTGTATGCATCTCTGTATAATATTCTTTGCACCACCCTGTATAACTGAAATTCTACTGCACCTTCTATTCCAAGAACCCTGTAAATTCAAACGCTAATGGGCTTCCCTATATAATTATTTTATTAGTTATAATTGCACTCTGTATTTTAAACACCCTATATATGCAACTGCTTATGTGCCACCCACGAAAAAAACGATTTTGAACATATCTGGAATCGCCCTGTATAATTATAATATACAACGATTACTTTACCACTAAACAATAACAACGCTTGCATGCCACTTCCAGTAGTACATGCTCTAAGTATAAACAGCATTGCTCCCTCTATATATAATTACTCAAAATTCAGTTGTTTGGCGTTGACATTATGACGTAAATAATGAATTTTTATTATATTTTATTTAATGAATGAAGCATTATTATAAACTAATATTACCATTCTGCACTGAAGGTCGTCAGTAGCTACTAAACAAAACAAAAATGAAGAAAATCGGTTGAGAGACAGAGGAGAAAATGGTACCTAATAGTTTTGTCTTTGCCTATTTATATATAGATAATTATTAAATGATTTTTTGTAAAAAATTTCACTGACTTGTTTTTTCAATAAAATATCGTCTCGTTCAGGACAATATATCTAAAGACTCTGTAAATCACAGTTACCAGCCAGGCGTATATAAGTATGATTTTGATACATTTATACGTTCATAACATACATTGATTATTTATATATCAAATTTAAGCTAACTTTTTTCTGATATACGGTCTTATTAAATCTGGCGCAAATAAGAGTTGCTGGCTGTTGAAGATGGTGATTATTAAAGGTAGAGTGAAAGAGAGCTAGCGCTTAACATCACCAGTCAGAAGAGGATAGCTATTGCCACCTGTACGACGGTTTAAAGTCATTGCGCATGCGTCGGATACCAGTGTTCTCAACCACTGGTTCTAAAAATAGTAGGTACAACTTAATATAATAAATACCCCAAAAGAAAAGCCTTTCTTTTCAAAATGACAAATTTAAAAATTACAAAAAATGACAAATTTCAAAAAAATTACAAAAATCATCCGTAAATAAAGTTTTATAATATTTATATTTTTTCTTACGACGGAACAATAAGATTAGCCAACACCTTTTGAATGATGCATCATCAAAGTCCAGTACATTGCATTTTTTTTGTCACACAAAAACCACGACTTCATGTTTATCAATTTTATTTCAAATTGATTAGTTTGATAATTTTTAGATGCACAAATGAAACAGAAATATATTTTATGTAGTGCGTTACGAAATCCAAAACCGCGTAGTTTTCAGATAAAAATGTCGCAACTATTCAGTTCAGAATACTAACATCCATTTGACGCATGCGCAATGGCTTTAAACCGTCGTACACCTGTCTAGTTAACCTCGCTAGCTCTCTTTCACTCTACCTTTAATATTTACTATCTTTAAGAGCCACCAACCCTTATTTGAGGCCAGATTTAATAAAGCAACCTTATATCATAATAACTAGAAAAAAAATAGCTTCATTTGATTTATAAATAATAAATGTATGTTATCAGCGAATAAATGTACCAATATCATATCTGAATGCGAAGAGGTGCAGTCAAGTGCACAACGGCAACCGTGATTTATATATATTGCGGCGAGGTGGACGGTATTTTATTGAAAAAACAAGAAAACAAGAAATTTTTTACAAAAAATTAATTAATAATAATTAAATTAAAAATACTAGTGGGCAATCTGGTAGACATATATTCTCCTAATCACAATTTGGTTTTTAGCAAATTCTCGATGAGTGCACTAATTCTACAGCCGGATCTCGTACTATTACTCGGCAGGGAACTTGCACTAAGCTTAAATTATAAACCTAGGGCATTCACAAACATGCGGCTGCCCTGATATCTTGTCCTGAAATAACGGTGATACATAAATAGTTCAGTTTAATCTGATATCCTTTATTTCTAACGACTGGGTACTTCAAATTCAATCGACGCAAATAAAAATCACAAATCCATTTATTAAATTGAACCAGTGTTCTTCAACATCACCTTCTTAAGAGCATATTCATAAAAAACGTTACCCAAGCGAAATATAATTTTGGTTTTCCCTTTTTCAGCTACTGCTTTCATTTGATCATCTTGATTGAATGAATGAAAGCAATGAGTTTCACAATGTAATTTTTGGAGTTTCTACCTGGTATTGTGCCAGTTCGTAACGCAAATTATACTTAGACAAAGGGGACGTTCTAACACAATATTATTGCTAACTAAATATTATATTAAATATCGAAATTATTTTAGAGATATGTATTTTGGTCTAAAATGTAGTCAATTCTACGCTCTGGAAAACATATTAGTTTCTGTTAAATCTTAAAAAAAATTTTGAAAAAGTGATCATTTTATTGCATTGAACCAAGACCAATAGGCATATAATCTAAGTATATCGGCTCCTTCATTAGATGGACATTTTATACATTTTATACATCAAATATAAATCCGTTATAGTTTGTAACTAATCATTCCATGTTCAAAAACTTGATAGTGCCCGTTTGGAACTGGCTTCTGGGGAACATGCCAATTATGTCAATAATTTGATTGTCAACAATTTAGCTTGCTTTTGTTCAAATTCGATATCTTTTATTCGGAAGTTAAATGGGGGGGGGGAGGGGAGGCACTGCATTTTGGTAAGAACCTTAGTAGCACTGTATGTATAAAATATCTCTTAAAATACTATTTTTATTAATAATCAAAAAGACGTATAGTTACTGTTAATTTCTCAGTATTTATTAGATTCATATTTTTTCAATTTTTTTTCACGCTTAATCTAACCCTTAATCTAAATATTATTCACCGAATAATAGTTAAAAATAATTTATATCGTTTAGACTCTATTTTCAGACATATGTTCTTTTTTATCTGATTGAAGGTACAATTCTATTGAGTATTTTAGCGCTTTCTCATCTCTTTATCTCTCTCTCTCTCTCGTTCTCCCTCTCTAACCTGTATTCTTTTTCTATATTCTCCAAATATTTTTAATTTTTTATTTGTTTTATTATTTGGACCACTTTCTATAATTGTAAGTCTAATTCACTCTGTATTGAATGCACACTGTATGTTCTTCTGTGTATTGGTCAGCCCCATATAACTTAATAATTGTCTATCCATTTTCTGAACCACCCGGTACAACTATTATTTAACTCCACAGAATATTGCAACGGTCCCGATATCTTTAAATAACCCTCTATAAGTATAAATCCTCTCCACACTATTGACTGTTTCTATTTTTCTGTTGTATAAATTATTCCTGTATACCTATGATTTTACTTCGCCCCATATGTCTAATATTCCATTCATGCAACTGCTCATGGTCCACCATATAAAACAAAATTCACATTTTATAACCATATTGTATGACTATAATTTTACTCTACCATTTATTTCAACCACCCCGTATATGCAACTGTTTCTACAATTTTTTTAACCTATGTCTACAATTATATTATACTCCGTTCTATAATCCAATATCCTAACTACTTATGCTTATATAACAAATTTTTTATACCCCTTAATAACAATAATTTTACTCCACACTTACTTCAAACACTTAGCAATTAGCAACTACTTATGTTCCACACTATATAACTTTTTTTATCGACCTGTATAACTGTAATTCTACTCACCTTATATTTCAACCATCCTGTATATTCAACTACTTCTAACTTTTATTAAGCCTTCTGTATAACTGTAATTGTGCTCCGGCTTATAACGCAAATTTCCACTCTACCTATAGTTTTGCTCCACTCTTATTTTAACCACCTTTTATACGCAACTACTTACATATGTGCCACCTAATACAATATTTTTTTAACCACCGATTAAGTATATCAGTAACGATTAAAAATTTGTTCGTCAAACTTATCAAAGTCAAAATCAAATTACCGTCGAAAACTAACAAGTTCAGAATTCTAAACTATATATTTTATTATTCAAACGTCAGATAATTGTGTGGACATTCTGCGGCCAAGAAGTGTTCAGAAGAGCACGTGTCAGCTGCACCCTTAGTGTAAACAAGGACCCATTGTCCTTCGTCCTAGGTTAATTATACCCCAATCATTTTACATTAAGGCGCTTTTCAGAGAATTTATTGGGTAGATAAGAACCTTCTTGTGGATGTAAAATTATAAAAGCTAACTAGACTGAGTCTATTTATCCAGTGAATAATGAGATGCAGGAGACACTTTTGAAGCCATTGATTGAGTAGGTCGTATACAAGGGTGCGTCTCAATGAGAGATCTTTATCATCATTGTTTCGTCCTCTGCCTTTGAATCCTTTATTATAAATTTTACATTGTTGAGTCTTTAACAATACTGAAATATGGCTGTCATTTAGACGTAGTACAGTGAAAAATATCATTACGCATACAAATATTATAATGGCAAATAATTACAATGCAGAAATTCAATTTTAAATAACTTTTGCCACCCGCTTTGTCCGCGTGGATAATCTAAGAGGAATAAGGTTGTTACAAGATAAAAATATTTTAACTGTTTCACATCGAATATTTTCAATTGGTTTCTGATGCCATTTCACATTTTTCCCACACGTATCGGAATTATCTGACTGGAGTTAAGTGTCGTAAATACTCCTCATCAGTTTTCCTTTCTTGTATCCCATTTGCTGTTAATTTGGCAGACATTCTATTACAACTGAAGATTTTAAAATATACCTCATATGTTGATAAAATTCTTATATCTCCTTCTACCGTAGTACACTGTGCTACTTTATTATATATAATGTCAGTTGAAGCCGAATTTTATGAATAATTTTTGGATGTACTAGGCTGCTTCTCAGAACAATCATAATAAATGTGATCTATTTCTATTTTTTTATGACTTCGCTGACATTAACGACTCAAGTCTCATTTGAAATTGAAAATAGATTATCTACCAGACATAGCAACTCACAATTCATTCTTGAACATTTAAGTAACCAGCTTTCATATCTGTTCCCATAACAAGCTGACCCAAGTTTCCAGCAGATACTTTCAACAAAGTCTATACCACCACACAACACAATTTCACTGAGTCACTTACACTCACATATGTATGTTAGTTAAGCTCAATAAATGAAAAAGTACTAACTTTCTTGACAAATACTTTTAGAAAGAATGGCTATAAAACCCATATCATTACTAAACCAATAAGCAAACAGTAGGGCAAGAAAAAGCACAAACCTGATCATAATTTGCTCCTAGTCATACAACAGAAGCACAACTGAAAATTGGCACCATTGTGGACGTCTATCGTCGTACAACTGACATAAATACAACAAAACAACTAAATTAAGTAAAACGAAATGTAATCGAAAAACGTTTGAAAAAGTAACAGTGTAATTTTTTTCATTTTTTCATGTTATTAATACAGGAAAACAAAAAATGACAAAAATATCAAAACTGAGTAATGATATTTTACTGTTGCCAACAGTATAAAAGTTAATTAAATTGTGCAAAGTTTCCCAAGACTCCTATGCTACCCCATCATACAGGATGCTCCAAAATGGTGTTCCAAAACTTAAGGGGGTTTATGGGGCTTAGAGGTAAATCCTTAGTCCACAATAAACCGTTATAACTTTTAAAAGATACTATACAGTACTAGAAGCGAAAGCAGAAGGCTACGAGAATTATGCGAACCGACCTAAAGAGGGCACATGTGACTGCCGAAACGTCGTCATTTTACTATCGATCCCGGCAGGGATCAGTTATCAACTACGCAGATGAATTCCCGGAAACCACCTAACATATATATATATATATATATATATATATATATATATATATATATATATATATATTGTAATGGTGTTTTATTATATTAGATTTTGATTTAATACTTTACTTTATTATAATGATATTAGATTCTATATAATAACTCCACACAATATTTTTATTAAAATGCTCCGACTCTTGAAACTCCTCCTCAGTAGGGATTCTAAACTGTTGTAATGACTTCTCAATAAAAACTTTAGACTGTTTATTTACTTTTTCTGATTAAACTAACCTTTTAATTAACTTATCCAAACATAATATTAAAAGTAAAACACAGAATATAGTATATTATTATATTATAACCCTTTTTCTTCAAACAACATATATATATATATATATATATATATATATAACTATCAAATTAAATATTAGTTAATAAAATGATCAAGTATTATTTAAATGTATTCAATCAACCAATTTTTATCTATTTATTTTTAAATTAAAAAATGTGAATTTTCAAATAGTTCTTTTCTATTTTACAATTACTTTTTAAATGACATGAAATTTTAATATGCAATTCTGATTTTCAATTTTTTATCTCTAAACCCGTTACCAAAAAATATTTCAAAATAAATCAAACTTTCTAAACTAGTTATTAAAATTATTAATGTTAATAGTTGAGCGCCAATTAAGTAGTTTTATAAATAAATCTTTGTATTAATTTTTTTTTCACTTTGAAGCTTTCAAAGTATTATCACAACGTTTTAACTTGTCCTCTTGTATCCTAGCGATTAATTGACTGTGCTCTCTATGACGATGATGTCCAGGTATACTCTCTGTTTTGACTGCTTCCAAACTATATTTACTGCTTATCTCCAATCTTTACTGTTTTCTTTCCAAAATTATTTAGATAGATATATTGCTTCACCTCGTACCTTTCCTACCGTTTTCCAAAATTGTTTATGTAAATGTACTGCTTTACCTCAAGTCGTTACTTCTTTTCTTTTCTAATACTTCTTATTGTATTGCAAAACCATATATCAGTTGCCTTTGATCTGCTACTTTTCCTTGGATGATAGTTGTTTATTTTGTTCACAACTTCTACTAGTTCTGGACTTCTTTTTACAAAATTTTCCAAGTTCTGTCAAGGTTTGACATTAACTGTCACCTTTTAACCTCAACTAGAGTGTACTGTTACACTGCCGAATTTATAATCTCCTTTCTTCCTGTCTGCATTGTTTTTATTCTGACATGGACCATATCCTATTTTTTACATTAATTCTTAATTTTGATTTACCATTTTAAAATATAACACTTCGTTCAAACTTTTTCACGCCCTGTCAAATATTGTCACTTCCAATTTCATTGTTCCACAATGTTAAAATTTCTAAAAACTTCTCACTGTTGTACAAAACACATGTTCTATCGAATTCTCTACCCCTCTCGGTCTAACTGACTAAATTTCATATTAAACGCTTCACCTGTTACCTCGTAATTTTGATCCGTTTGATTTTTAGTATTTCTGACATTTGTGATTTTCCCCAAAATTAACAAATTTTAAAGTGGAAATATTTCAAGTTTCATAATCTAATGATTTGTTCTAAAATGTGATTATAAGATTATAAAATTTGTGAAATACTACCCCTGTTGTGCCTGAAATATAAAATTATGCACATACCAATTAATTTAAATTTTGACTTTTAAATGTCCTATTTGCATATCAGTTTTCAAAGTAAGATTTACATTTTCTACTTATTAAATGTTTTTATTGTATTATATATGTTGGATAGAATATTCTTATCACATTATTAACATCCCTATATCATAAATATATTTGTTAGAATATATTTTAAACGTCCAAAAAAAATTTATAAATGCTGTAAATTATCGTTTTAACAGAGAAAGACATTTTCATCCATACACTGAAAATTTTAAAATTTTATAACATGGTATCCCTAGAATTCAGGATGAAAATGTTCTGACATATTTTTCTTTTCCATATAAGATAATTAATAATCTCTTTGATTCCGAATATTTAAGTAATCATTGGGGTCTTAATCAATGCTAGGCCTTACACCCACAGAAATAGAGAAATATTTGCAATTGGACGCTCTAATCCAATTATTATTTTAACTGAGCCTCAGTACCCCTAATTATTTTCAAAATTTTAGGTAGTATGGTTTCGGAAATAAACGTGAATTGCCAATTTTTTATATTTTTTGTTAATATTTTGTAAACAATTATTTTTTTTTGTTAGAAATAATATTAATTTTATATTTTCCATTTAGTTCTGTAATTTATCCCCCCAAAATTAATAGTAAAGGTTTCTCCTTATTTTTCCGCTAAAATTCAGGTGACGCCCTAATTTTGTTCAAAATTTTACTTCATATATTTTCGGTGATAAGGGGGGAGGGGGAACAGTCGATTTTGTTAGTTTTACCCCCCAGAAGTAGGTACCCCTAAAATCAAAATATCTTCATTTACGATATGTATTTCTGATTGGGTCACGAAACTATACACTGATACCAAATTCCACACTTTTTCGTCTAGTAATTTAGGATAAAATTGCTGTGATGTGAAAGAGGTAGAAATCTGGAGCGAAATTATAAGCGTATCCGTATATTGTATATACGGAACCCTAAAAATGATCCAAATTTGAAATATGTACCATTCCACCCCAAATGTCCACTCTTATAATAGTAGATGATGTGATGTAAATAATTTTCCCTTAATCCACAAAACAGAATGTTCGATTAAAAACGAATTGTTTCTATATCTCTATTTTTTATCAAGATATAAATAAGGTTTCCGATAAAAAAATGTCAGTTGACCAATAGTGCATCGCATCTCTCTCTATACTCCGTCCATATGTAGTATTATAAGGTCGAAAACTCTAACGCACGCAGAAATTTCTTCAAAACTGATCCAGATATTTAGAAGTAGAAGTTTAAAAAAATCCTTAGAACCCGATCGCAGCACCTCCTACCAGGTCATGTTGTGAATCTAAAGCATCAAACCAATCACATTTCTTAAATTTAACAATTAGAAAAATTCATATGATTCGATGGAGAATAAAAAGATGAATCTGACGGTAAAAAGTATATGGTTATTTGTGTTTGAAAATAATGAAATTCGGTTTATCTCCGGAGCGCAATGTATTAATTGATGAATCTGGTATAAGCCTTAAATCTTAACTATAGCTGATAAGAATTTTAAACTTTCGTTTCTTTTTGTTTGGAAATTATGAATTTTTATATTTTAGGTTGTATTAGAATTTTTTCTCTATAATTTAAATTATCTTAAACTATTTACTATAGACATATAAAGTGGTCATAAGACACCTTAATTTAGTTAGCCTCGTACCAATTTCTCCTAAAAATAACGGTTCCCGATAAAATAACAAAGACCATACTCGAAATCACAGATTTTCAAATCTCTAACGTGATGAGTTTCCCAAAACAACCTAAGCCTAACGTACCGTTTGATGAACCCTGTATATATACCTCCGTGTCTTTCATAAATACATTCGTTTTTTATTCACAACATTAATTTTGTCAATGGATTAAAACATTTTGCCTAAATGTGTCCACCAAATGAGTGGCATTGCAGACGGAAAAAACAATCCATTGTTGAACAAATGCAGTAAAACGTGCACAGACCGCGGCAGCGTTCAGATTGGTCGGGACGAGAGTATGTGGCGGACAATGTGTCAATTATGTTAATTGTGGTATTGGTGGTTAATTAACAATAACCAGTGACAATACGATTGCAGATTCGCGTCGTCATGGCAACGTGCAACGTATGTAGTATTCCAGGTATAGCGTTTAACTCCACATAATATAATACTTACTTGTCACACGTGATAGATTATGCAAACGTATGTACGCCACGTTATTCCCGTGAAACTATATGTTTTCGATTTTGGTGTGAATCACTGTAATTAACTATTACGAGTGACTACAAAATTTGTGTAGCAATACGTAGGGGCACTGGATATAATTTTTATTATTTCAATATGGTTACTACGAGTACATTATATATTAAATGAAAGTATTTTTTTATATAAAATTAGAAGTTACCAATTAAAAACTGGTAAGCAACCACATAACTTACCTTTTGAACTATTTAAAGAAAAACATGGATTATGGCTACTTAATGGTTTATAGAAATATTTTGTATAAGTTTAAGAAAGTATTATCAAAATTTAAGAGTGACTGAGTGACCCTTGGAATATCACATGTTCCAGCCACTAAACCTTCTGTCTCTTTTTACATATCGAAATCTTGAGGAGCTGTGGAAATACGATTTTAAGGTCTTGAGAAGAAACCAAGAGGAAGAGCTTAAAATCTGTGAGAAGAACTGCATTGAAAAGAGTTAACAACAGGTAGCCAAATGGTCTGTTTGACTAACTAATATGAAGAAGAAGAACTGTAGGACTGACAGTTTTTATAGGAAACTCAAGGCTAGGGGTTGGGGAATTGGCCTTTTTAACCGACTTCCAAAAGGAGTAGGTTATCCATTCGTCGCTATGTTTTTTTATGTATGCTCAGTGATTATTCAAAAACGGCTTTGGGAATGTTGATGATTTAAAGTTTAAAGGGTATTGCATTAAAGAATGCTACAGAAATGTACCATATAATTTTCTATAACGTGAGATTCCCAGAAAATTGAAAAAAACAGTAATTAAAGGACTACATTTCAGTGAATTTCAATAAATCTACACTGTTTTCTCTAAAATGGCTCAACCAATTTAAATATTTTAAATTGTCTTCTACAAAAAGAGGTTCCAGCTTAATTCCGTATAATTTTCTATAACGTAAAAACGGCCATTAAAGTATATCGTGCAGGGTGTTTGCAACGGTTTTCATTGCAGTCGAGTGAAATGGTACGAAATGCTCCATTAGTATATCGAAAAGAAAATTGTTTAGGTAATCGATGATTTCTATATGGTATACGGTGGTAGGTGTGTGCGTGCATCGAAATTCAAGCAGCAAGCAATGTGCGCAGCTGAAATATTGGGCGAAGTAAATTTACAGTTAGGCAGGTGGGTTCAAAAAATCTTACAAGTAAATGTGATATTGGCAGTTGCGTATACAAGGTGGCTGAAATAAGAATGAATTAAAACTATAGGTATACAGAGTGGTTAAAAAAAATTAAAAAATGGTTAAATTAGCATATGCAGTAAGGATATTCGAGTAATAGAGCGGGGGGTTAAAAAAATTTTAGAAGCAGTTGCATATACAGGATGATTGAAATATAAAGTGGAGTGGAATTATAGTTATACAGTGAGGTTCAAACTGTTATATAGTCTGGAACATAAGTAGTTGCTTATACTTGGCATATTGGGCCAAGTAAAATTATAGTTGTACAGGGTGATTCAGAAAATGATAGACAAATAATTTAATACACAGAAACTTACACAGGGTGGATGGAGTACAGGGTGAATTAGAGTTACACTTATAGAAAGTGGGCCAAATAATAATACAAATGAAAAAGTTAAAACATATATGGATAATATAAAAATATATAAATTAGAGAGAGGGGGGAGAGAAATAAGAATACGCTAAAATAATCAATAGAATTGTACCTTAAATCAGATAAAAAAATATTCCAGAAAATAGTTATTGATTGCACACAATTTCTCAACGGTTTTTATTTTAAGTCATTTGAAGTCTGTTCTTCTTTAAATATAAATTATTGTACAACTAGACTCGTAACGGAATGTATTACTGAAGCGAAAGCTGATCGGAGACACTTAAGGTCTTGAGGGAACAGATAAAGAGCTTAAGGTCATTTTGTGGGAAGAATTTTCTCGAAGGATAGAGAAGACGAAGAATATTCTTAGAAAATAATCCGTGCAAGGAAAAACTACTAAGATAAGAGTTTATGGAAAGTTACTAAGCTCCTAAGCAGCGAACTGGGATGTAACTTTGGCCATGAAGTTCACCGTCATTTGAAGATATGCCATGTTCTTAACCATTTAAGGACATATATAGTTTTGACCGCGGAAGTAAAGAAGCCAAAAAAACACAGTGCATGACCTTGACCATGACCCAGCAGATGATCTTCACGGTTATTTCAAGGAGAAATTAATAGCTTAAACTAGCAAATTAAAGGTCCCCATTAGTGTAAAAAGGATATTTAGTGATCTGAACCATGACCTTTAATGCCAATTGAATATAAAGTTGAGTTTTAAAGCGAAACAGATATGAGCAAGAACTTTGGGAATGCCCTGAAAGTTCACAGTCAAGTCAATGTCAACGCCAGTTAATAAGTAGATATTAATAAACTTTAAACTAAGATATCTCTTCAAATTCTTCAATAATTTGAGTTTAACACACTTACTTAGTAACCCATGACGATTTCTGTTTTATATGTACCATATAAGTAAATACAAAGCAGGTATTCCTAATTAATATTAAATACATTTTTTACAGTGAAAATAATACATTGATAAATTTTCTAATTGAATTGAAAACTTTTAACCTAATGAAAGTTAAAAATCAGTGTTGCCAGATTTAACTATTTGTCTTAAGTCTTACCATAAAGTATTCACCTATAGAGGATTAACGAGATACCCCAAGTTGAAATATTTTCGCTCAGTCGCTGTAAGGCGCTGTTGCTGTTTTAAATATGCGATTGACATTTGTCACAGAGCACGGATGCAAATTGATAATTCTGTGCAGATTCCACATGACATTTCACTTTCCTTTATGTGTCATCTATATTAATTATTCTGAAAATAGAGCTGGAAGGTGGTAAGCAGAAATATTCGAACAATGATTTTCAGTTTAAATTATGCCAAATTTAGAGAGCAAACAAATGCGTTAAGTATGAAAATTACTATAATGAAAGTTTTTTATTGACAACGTGCCTTTGTTCTGAGTGTTGCAGGGTTGATTCATCTTTCGAAACAGCACTTGATGTAAGTAGAAACATTAAATTATTATTATATTATCAGTATTTACATGTATACCTACATAATGTTACTTCCAATTTACACACCATTTTGTTTCACTTACCAATGATGAAGATGATCTTGCTGTAGCAAGTACTAGTACTAGTGGTTATATTCAATCTGAACCTACAAGTGGTAGAGCTACAATTACAAAAATATCAATGTTAGAGGATGGTAAGCATAAAATATGCATTATCAGTATTTGCATGTTTACATAATGTTACCTCGAATTTACACACCATTTTGTTTCAGCAACTAAGATGAAGATGATCTTGCTGTAGCAAGTACTAGTGGTTATATTCAGAACCTAAAAGTAATGCAGCTACAAGTACAAGAATATCAATCATTCCGGGAAAGCTGACAAATTGCAGACATTTCTAAAATATAAGGATATAACACATGTTGGTCGCATTAAAATACAGGCATTTAAAAAGTTTCAACTCAGAAAATCAAAGTATAATTACTAATATTTTCATATAGGGTTTTCCCAAATATTTTCTTTTCATGCTCATTGTTTTTGATATTCCAACACCACGAAATAAATTTAACTCTTTACTCAAATCATATTTTAATTAATACTGCTACATTGTTATACTTTCTTTTTCATGATATAATGAATTTTATATTAATTTTATTTTCTTTCCAAATCAGTGACATCAAACTATTCAATTCAAATGCTCATAAAATGGTGCTGTTTAACAATGATACATATTACAACTATAGTAGCCTAATTATTTGACCAGTACCAAGTATTGAGATATAAATTATTTCAGCAGATATGTCTGGTATAAATTTCTACACATTTTTTGTATTATGCAGTTTGTTTACTTGATTTCTAAAACTCCGAAAAGGTCTTAACTGTCTGTACAGCTGAATACAGTATATAAATATCAATTTAAATTGTATTGTTTGGGGTATGACTAACTCAATTATACATAACTTAAGTATGTTCTTTGTTACATTTTAAGTAGTATAATTTGACTTCATATAAAACCTGAATAGATTTAGTTTGTACACTTAAAAAAACATTAAAAGTACATTTTGTTTAAATTGATGTGAACCCTTGTATATTCTTATCCATGCTTGTATTATCAAAAATACATTGTTTACATAGGTGTTGTATGACATTTTCATTTAGTATTTCCAATAACGAAAATAGATATTATTACATTTATGTAAACAATGCAATTATGAATATAAAGTTGAATAGGTATTTCAGTTTCCTGTAATCTTTTTTGGTTATGTACCCAGTCACCAGATGGCGCGCAAAACTTTAGTCCAACTTTTGACATGGGCGTTTGTCCTCTATAGGTGACTTCTTTATGAGTCTTACGATCTGCAATAGTAGTCAGTTATATGCAACGTATCCCAATAAATGAGGAATATGATGTAATATAAATTTTTGTGGATTCAATGATAGTGTAGAATAACACTAGGGAAGGTTAATTTAGTTTGTCTTTCATATTAGAGTCGATCCATGTTTATGTTTTTTCTGTCCAAGCAATCTGGCGGCAATGTTACTATTTAGCATTGGCAGTATGGACGCTAATAATGAATTTTGTAATTTAGTTTATTAAATGACTGAACCAATTATATAAATAAATTTTGGCATGCTGCACTGAAGGTCGTAAGTAGATATTAAACAAAAAAATAATAAAAAAAGAATTCGTTGAGCGACAGTGGAGAAAATGATATCAAACCGTTTTCCCTTTGCCTATTTGTATATTGATTACTCTAAATATCAAATTTACCGTGGCCAAAAAAATAATGATTTCAGCGACTGGCATCATAAACACTTTCATTCAGTTCAAATTCTCTGGGGACCATTTTCCATAAGTAACATGCGGGACTCGTTGAAGCTTTATGTAGACTTCAAATTATTACCGTTATTCTTTTAGGGTGCATTACAATTGAAATAGTCATTAATATTATTTTCCTCTATGAAATCTTTATTACTGTATGCCGTCATTTTTGTCACCGAGTCCTGTATATCAATACGTACATTATGTTTCTACCAACCGAGGAATGAATGGTTGTAAAATCAGTTTTACGACTGTCCTAAGCAAGGTTTTCTTTTTATAGTAATTTTCTAATACATAAGGCGGGCATTCAGCGTATTTCTGGTTCAATATTTCAAACGGACTAAGGTTGTAACATTTTACGACATATCTATTTTATATTGGATACACGTTGGTTTTTATTACTTTATAAAGATCAAGTGGCCTTACTGACTTTTATGTGATGTAGTGTTACGAAAATTTATTACCGTTAATATTTCTATTACTTCCCCAATATTCCCATAAATAATTTATGTATGTGTTGGTTTTTCTCCCGAATTTCATTAACAAAGCAGCAGAATCAAGCCCCTAACTCTTATTCGGTGGACAGATTTATATGTCGGTGAAGTCCATAATTATGACACATTGGGAAAATATATTCACTGACTAACCAATTTATGATTGGTTCCTGAATGAGTAATACTTTCAATTATTAAACTGTTTATAAATAATAATTGATATTTCAATTGTACGTTTTGATTCTAATCTAAAAAACAACTAAACATTTTGTTTGGAGTATTTGAAATATTCGTTATATGAAAAACTTTGATATCGCATTTGCATATGGCAGAAAATAGAAAATTATTCATGTTTACAATACAGCAATTGGTAGTAAATAGTAACATCAAATATTGCATGGAATTTCTCATAGTTAAGCTATCTTTTGAAATTTTTAAGAAATGTTTATAAATAGGACATAGACAGCTAACAAATCTCTAATTATATATATTAACGGAGGCAGTCAGATATGATTGTTTGGTAGAAATTATATCGTGACAAGTAGAATTCAGGATGAGTCCATGGAGTTGAAACAAGGTGGAGTTTCTTCGTATATAGAAAGAGTCTGTAAAGTCTAGAAAATAAACAATTATAATAGCAAACTAAGTTACAATGGCAAGAACTAGTTTGCTTCGTAAAAAATGATTTGGTACACCCGGTTTAAAAAAAATCTTTTCGCTACATATTGCGTATTAAATAAAATGCTCATTAACATAAATTAAGAACATTTGAGAATAATAAAATTGTGATCAAAATATATTATATTTTTAAGGGTATGAAAATAATATTGTTACGAAATTTAACAAAGCCGACCCTATTACATTTCAGCACGACAACAATCGCTGGGATATAAAAAAAACTAGAAGGTTCGGACGGGAGAAAAACTTATCTCGATCATAATTCGAAAACTGTAAAATTGACACTGGATTATACTAGAGAATTCGAGGCTGATTTTAAAAGGAGGACCCATCCTCGCAGCAGTTAGTTAGAAAGGACGACGAGCGTATTTCGAATGTTATTGTGAATCAGCTATTCTGTATAATTTGATGTAAATAAAGTTATAGCAAAGGGAAAGTGAATATTAGTTTTATAATTTTAAATTGAACCCACGGACTATATTGCAATTTGGTGTAAGAAGTGAAGGATTAAGTGCAGTTAAAATCGTAATTTGATTTATGGAAACCCGTAGCATGGAAAATATGGACGAAACTACCAAAAAAATAGTCAAGCAGGTAATAAAAAATAGCACAGATTCTAGAAAAACGTGACAAGAAGGAAAAACAACATCAGAAGAAATTCAGCAAAGGTTAGTAAAATCTTTTGATGAAAAACGTAAAATAGAATTAGAAAATCTTGTCACTACGATGAAAAATAAACAACATAATTTAAATGAAGGATTGTTCTCGAAATTTAAATTATTAGATGAGCAGAGACAAAATGATTTTAAAATATTTGAACAAAAACAAGATAAAATTGAATTAACAAGACAAAATGAATTTAAGATATATGAAGAAAAACAAGGCAAAACGGAAGAAAAAAGACAATTGCAATTTGAACAATTAATGCAAATAGTAGCACAAGTTAATGAAACAGTTAATGACAGAATGAAAAAGTTGAGTCAGATATAAAAGAAATAAATGATGACATTAAGACCATAAAAAATACGGTGGACACTCTTGAAACCAAAGTAGATGACCTCGATTCCATCCAAAGCCAGGTAAAGTTTGAAATCAGTTCTATTCAAAACACAGTTCACCTTGGCCCATGTATGAACGGCGGTATGAAAAACGCAAAATACCGGTGAAAGCCTCCAAGAATTCGAAGCAGAGATTAGACGGTTAGTTCACTTGTCCTACCCAGACCTGCCAGAGGAAACAGAAGACCAGTTGGCCACACAGAGTTTCATAACGGCATCAGAGATGTGGAAGTACAACGGAATCTAAGACTAAGTGGCGTCAAGAAAATGAAAATGAAGCTCTACTTCGGGCTTTGGAAATAGAGGCCGTCATAAACATGTCCAGGCCGAGGGTCGAGCAGTTTCCTTCAACCAGGAAGAGTCGGAGTCACCATTTCAAGCGCTGCTGGCTGGTCTGAACAAAATATTAGAACGGTCACAAAGAATTGGCACCAGACGAACATGTTACCGCTGCGGACGGACAGGACACATTCAACGTGATTGTCGAGTGAGGCTACCTGAACGATCACCTACTAGGGGTAACCAACAGAACAACAGAACAACCACATGTCCAGGGACCGTCAGCCAGTCAGCATAAAGGGGCGAATGCTGACTGTTCCTTCACCAGCCCCAAAACGTTATCCATCCGGGGATTTTGCAGAGATAACAGCAGCCTGGTCATCAGAGGCACCATCAATGGGCGAGCAGTTACCATCACTATCGATACCGGCACCGCTGTGTCCATTGCCAAGTCCAGGGTCTTGAGAGCATCAGAAATTCGGCCAGTTACCAATAACATCCAGCTCAGAACAGTCACCTGCGAGTCCATGTCAATACAGGGTGAGGCAGATGTCGTGCTACAGATAGGGGACACCATGATCCGACATAGGGTACTGGTAGCGAATATTAAGGACGATTTTATACTGGGAATGGACCTAATTAGCCCGCATGGATTTATGTTCGACCCGAGATATGATGTTCTTCGGTTCCTAAATGAGGAATTTGTCTTGACACGCCCCGTCAATAGTTCAGTCCCCTCCATAAAAATTGTGGCAGTCTTCAGCTAGAATTCCCGGTCGAACGGAACAGATTATTCATGGGCAGCTAGACAGCAATCCTGGGAGTTGCGTTGGAATAATGGAGCCCGTACACTCAGCTCATGACTACTTAGTTGGACGGGCTATAGTTAAAACCGGACGAGATATTCCAATCAGATTCCTGAATTTGTCCAACAACGACATCAGAATTGCCAATGGTCAAGAGATACCTTGTTTCGAGCGAGTAGAGACCATCATCAATTGCGAAGAAGAGTATCAGACGTCGGGAAAGGAGAGACAGGGCCCAGTAAAGAGTTCCTACCACAGTTTGCTGACCATTTGACACACCTGACACCAGAGAACCAGAAGAAAGCCAAGCAATTTATCACAAAGCACCAACATCATCCAGCATCGAATAGATACCAGAAAGGCTCAACCCATCAGAATACCACCTAGACGACTAACCAACATCATCCAGCATCGAATAGATACCGGAAAGGCTCAACCCATCAGAATACCACCTAGACGACTACCATTGGGGCAACAACAGGCAGTCGAGGAAAACATCGAGTCCATGTTACAAAATGGAGTTATTGAGCCATCCATCAGCCCATGGTCTGCTCCCGTCGTGCTAGTTAAAAAGAAGGATGGAACCACCCGATTTTGCGTGGATTACAGAAAGCTAAATGACGTCACGAAGAAAGACAGCTATCCAAGGTCGTCAGCAATAACCAGCGTGATTGGGATGAACATATTCCCTTATTCCTGTTGGCATATCGCTCTGCCGTACATAATAATACAGGCCTGACCCCAGCCAGGGTCCTATTCGGAAAGGAGCTGCGAACCTTCCCACGACATCGACGATTATGCCGACCAGCTCCGACATAACATGCTGGCAATACATGAATACATGAATGGAGAGGGACAAAGTCTGGCTGTACAACCCCCAACGGAGCAAGGGTAAATCCCCAAAGCTTACACCCGCCTGGGATGGTCCATACGAGGTGGTCAAGAGGCTTAATGACGTCGTCTACCGGATCCGTCGAAACCCCAAGGCTAAGTTGAAGGTGCTCCATTTAGATCGACTTGCTCCCTACCATGGAGAGGATGTTTCTGATCGGGACGATCAGAATCAAAGGAGGAGCAGTGTTACGAAATTTACCAAAGCCGACCCTGTTTCATTTCAGCACGACAACGATCGCTGGCATATAAAAAAACTAGAAGGTTCGGACGGGAGAAAAACTTATCTCGATCATAACTCGACAACTCTAAAATTGACACTGGATTATACTGGTGAATTCGACACTGATTTTAAAAGGAGGACCCATCCTCGCAGCAGTTAGTTAGAAAGGTCGACGGGCGTATCTCGAATGTTATTGTGAATCAGCTGTTCTGTATAATTTGATGTAAATAATGTTCTAGAAAAGTGAAAGTGAATATTAGTTTTATAATTTTAAATTGAACCCAATTGAAATATTTCAATTATTATTAAATAATACTCCAGTATAATATATTGTCAAATCCAACACCGAAGATATGGTTTTTGGTCATTTGATATTACCACGACAAAATTCAATTAGACATTAACAGATTTGCATACATTCTGTCTTCATTACTGAAATAATGTGCATTAAACTCTATCCCCTTTATATTTTGTCATTTGCCAATTGCTACTTTTAATAATTTTCTGCTAGTTTTGGACTATATGTCACGTTGTCACTTCTTCTTATTCCAGATACTAAACCATTTATGCCAAATTTTTCAATAACAATATTTAAATTTTGTTTTAAATTTCGGGTTGGCTTATATCTCTTCTTAATGTATTACTATCATTTTCATGACTTTTATTCAAATTTTGTTTGATTTGTAAATTCTTGCTTACTACTATTACCTCAAATTAACTTCTTCTCTCTTGACTACTGTTACTTTCTTTTGATCTTTATTTGACCTTCAAGTCATGGTCAACGTCAAATTCAAGGTCACCACTAAAGAGCCACAGAAAAATCCTAAGGCTTTTGTCCTAGCCATTTTTCTGAAAAAGCATTTATCCCGAGTAATGTATGATTGTATATAGGCAGGCAATCCCATTGCTCGCGAATTACTTTATTATGAAAATAACAGTTTTGATGACGTTTCGATGACCTCTCATTAACCTTTTTCTAACTGTCTGGTTAGTCTTTGCAACACCTCCAGACGGTTCAACAGAAGATGAATGAGAGGCAATAAAAACGTCAACAATATTGTCTTTTATCAAACAAATAAAATATTACACTAGATTTACGACAACCTACACACGAATACCATACTCAGAATACAAACACGACAGTCAGTCAGATTCATGGCTGATATCCTAATGGAAAATTCAATGTTAAAACGGAAAGCAGTCAAAGTGTTGGAAATTTATACAGAGTGTTTCTAAAACAGGTTCTGCTTCGTATAGAACTCATTAAAATAAGCCAAAATGTCCCTATTAACATGTGACCTAAAACGCTCCCTTTGGAAGTTATATGCCCTTAAAAGGGCTCAAAAACTATTTGTTTGTATTATTGACAAACCGCTTGAAAATAAATAGAAACAAATTTATGGGTCTTACATAACTTTTTACGTTAAATAACATGTGCTACTCCGTTTTCCGTCATGCAAATCATGGGGTACTCTTAAAAGCTTTCGAGGTAAGTTTATTTATTCTTGTACAAATTAAAATATCAAAAATGTATTTCATAGAGATAAAATAATTGATAAAATGTTCAAACAAATTCAATACAGATATATGTAGGAAATTCAATTGACCAGCGAATCAAGAGTAAGAAACCACATTTTGGGATACAGATAAAATAAAATAAAATAAAATATCTGAATTTTTGCGTCACAAATACACAAGTAATGTGTAGAAATATCAGCGAATTGAAAAATCGAAATGCAGGCCGTGTGCTGTCAGGAAACTATTTACTGCATACCATGAAACATTTTATTAAATCTCTAAAAGCAGAATAAAGGGAATTATATAATTTATTTAAACAAATAGATAGATATCTATAAATTTCCACTTACATATAAAATTTCTCAGAATCCTGTACAAGCGCCAAACATATTCTAACGATTTGAAAAATATGTCTTAATTTTCTTCACCATATAAAAGACGGAGACTTTATTACATGACCAGGTATGAATTATTTATAGGGATATTCTAGATGTTACAGAAATATTACCGTCATAAATTGTTCCTATCACTACACGATGTAAAAGTCAATAAGGCTACTTGATCTTTATAGGTGTATGAAAATCAACATGTGTCCACTAAAGGTTAGATTTCATTGCTCGAATGTAAACGATGTATGCCCTTTTTACAAAATATTACATTTTATGCATTTACGAAATACATATTAATATTTCGAATATTAATTTATAACCAAAAAATTAATTTGGTTAACGAATGCTCCAAAGACGAAAACATAATTTTTACCCTTACTTACAAATCCGTTAGATGGGTTTTCTAAGACCAAAAATACGGTTTTATATCTGACATGTTTTAAATTCAAAAGTTTAATATTTATTTACTGTCTTGTAATATTTAATTTTAAAAGTTACTTAGTAATATGACCAATTTAAAGTTAGTCATATCAATTTTAGAACATATGTAAGACGAGCTTTAACTATAAAAGAAAACGATTTATATCCAACATATTTATATGAAAATTTTAAAAACTAAATAACAGTATCTATACTATTATAAAATTGTAAGTTTGTCTGTTTGTTTGTTTGTTTGTTTGTTTGTTTGTTTGTTCGGGCATCACGTAAGAACTACTTAACTGATTTTGCTGAATCTATTTTTGTTGAGAAGCCTATAGTTTGACTTAAAATCTGGTAGACATCTCTCTAAATTGACAGAAACGGTAGATATAGTGAAAAAAATTCTACCATGTTGGGTAATTCAATTACTCAATTGGTTCCACCGCACCTACAAGATATTAGATACTGGCATCAACTTAGCTTTTATTCAAAATTCGGAATGTGCATAAGTAGCATGTTTCGATTTAACAAAAATCAACATATATCAAGCGTAATTTTACAGGGTGTTCTTTATATAGGAAACTTAGAGCGGAGTAGAATTACATGGATTTAATAAATCTAAAAAAGTTATATTTGGTGTCCTATAAGCAGCTGGATATATACGATGTGGTGGAAATAACGCGGAGTGGAATTAGTTATACCGGGTGTTCCAATAAAGTTATATTGAGTGGGCCGTAAACAGTTCCATATACCAAGTGGTTGAAAAAGAGTAGAATATTTATACAGTGAATAAAAAAACCTAAAAAAATTTCTTAGGTAACCAGTTAGGATCTTTGAATTATGTTCAAAAGATTCTATAGTTATGAAATGGGTTAAAGAAATGTTAGAAGCAATTGTTTATACAGGATGTTTGAAATATAAGATGGAGTGAAATTATAGTTTATGTTGTGGTTAAAAACTTGTTTTATATCCACAAGTAATTACATATATAGGATGGTTGAAATATGTAGCGGAGTATATATAGTTACAGCTATACAGGTGGGTTTAAAAATATTTTAAATTATTGGTATGATCTACAAGCTATTCCATTTACCGGATGGTTGAAATATATGGTGGGGTGGGATTCTAAGGATACAGGGTCGTACAAAAACGTTATATTTGGTGGCAAATAAGTAGTTGCATATAAAAGGTTGTGGAAATATGGGGTGGGTTACAGTTAGAATTATACAGGGTGGGTAAAAAATGCTAGAAACATTTTGTTACATAGCACTTGCATATATAGAGTACCTGAAGTATGGTGCGCAGTAAAGTTGTAGTTATACAGTGTCATTCAAACAAGGTTAGAAAAAGTCGTAAATGAAGGGTGGTTTAAAGGAAGTGTGGAGAGAAATTATACTTTAATTTATCTTGGAAAAATATAAGGAAAAAATGTGAAATAGCGTAGTTCATAATAAGTTGCAAAGATAGGATAGTTGAAACAAAGAGTGAAGAATTGTTATGAGAATTATTTAAAAAATGTTATATTGGTTGACCAATAAGCAGTAGCGTATACAGGGGGTTGTTATACATACAAGGTGATTGAAAAACATGTTGAACAAAATTGTTATTTTCGGTGCCCGATAAGCAGTTGCGGTTTTGGTGAAATATATTTGGCATTGATGGATTTATAGTTATACAGGGTGGTAGAAAAAATGTTATACTGGGTGGCCGATAAGTAGTTGCAAATACAAGGTGATTAAAATAGCGGGTGGAGTAGATTTATAGTCAAACAGGTTGGATATATTTTTTTGTAGGATAGAACATGAGCTGTTGCATATCTGCAATATCTGAAACATTGATCGAAGTAAAATTATAGTTCATACAGTGTGATTAGAAGTATTTAAAAAAATAATATTTGGTTGCCCCTAAGCAGATGCACATACAGGATGGTTGAAATATTTTGTAGAGTAAAATTACGGTTATACAGGGTGGTTCAAAAATAAGTTGTAATGTTTGACAAATTGGCAGCGTTGTATACAGGATGGTTTTAATGTAGATGGAAGTAGAGTTAGTTATATACAGCTTAAAAAGGTTAAAAAAAAATTGAATAGAATTGTTATATAGGGTTGCCAATAAGCAGTTGCAGTTTGGGTGAGGGTTTAAATAAAAGTTTGGTGTTAGGCTGCAAATCTGTGTTTTTATATTTGTGACTCACGAAGGTTTCCACATCATTTCCATTAGGATAGATCAACAAAGTTAAAATAAATTGTTATGTAGGGTGGACCATAAATAGTTGCATTCTACTATATGGAATATCTGAAATATGGGGCGAAGCAATATTATAGTTTTAGAGTGTGTAACACAATGTCAGAAAAAGCTTATATAAAGGTTGATTAATAAATGGAGTAAAGAGAAATTTTACTTTAAAAGGTGGTTAAAAATATCAAAAATAATTGTTATACAGGGTACACCATAAGCAGTTGCATAGCTGAAATGTAAGTTATAGTCAGGTGTTCAAAAAATTATAAAACAGCAGCATATACAGGATGATTGCAATATAGGGTAAAGTAGAGTTACAGTTATTCAAGGTGATTCAATAAATGTCGAATAAAATAGTTATATAGGGTGGCCTATAAGTACTTGCAGTTTGGGTGAATTTTTGGTGGATTTATGGTTAAATAGGGCGGTTCAAACAAGTTAGAAAATTTTTTATATATAATAACCCATATGTTTCATAAGTTATTTCTTTTTGCGAAGGCTTGAACATTCCGTACGCGGATGAAACCGCGGGTAACGGCTAGTATGTTATAAAACCACTATGAAAATTTTAGATTGGAGAGAAGGTACTTGCACGATCATAACACAGGTCTACAAAAAAAGATGTTTGAATTGTTCTAAGAAAGTGAAGGGTCATTTCCGAAGTAATTTTTCGTGTAGAATCCGAATCCAGAATCCAAATTGCTCTATCACAGAATGTTGAGATATCCTAACCTAAAAGCGCAAAAAATGCGATGTTCGGCAATATTTGAGGGTATATAGCATCGCGATTTTCTTTCTTCTGAAAAAAAAACAAACGATGACACCTCAAAGTGTAAGTCTTGATCTTTCAAATGCCGTTGAGTTTGCTCAAATAGCTTAATTCTGCATTGAGATATTTTGAATCCAACATATCCCACATAAAAGACGATCTAATACGAGAAATTTAGAAGATAAGAAAAAAAGATTTCATAAGGATAAATAGTGAGAGATACGGGGACAAATGTTGAAAAGCACCCCGATTTGTAAGAGGCAAGGGGACTCACGTTAAAAAAGCACCCCAACGAAACAGTCCTTACTACGACCACGTCGTTGTTTCTGGGTAGCGCTAAAAGTATAGTTATTACAGTTTGTAAGATGCGATGAGATGTTAATTGAGGGATTAGAATTGTTGGATTTCACCTTGGAAGTTTAAGATACGTGGATTCTGCATAAGTGAGTTTAGGGTTTGCTGATTTGGAGTAAGAATAGTTCTTGAACTTTTTTACCGTTTTTTACCCCTTTTCACCTCCTTTAAAGTACTTAGGGTCAGTTTGGATGCTGTAACTTTGTTTACATCGCTTCCTTACCCTTAAAAGATTATTTATATAAAACTACGCCAGAAATATATGGAAAGTCAAAAAGTAGAATACATTTCGATCGATTTCAGCGATTTTCACCCCCTTTAAGGAATGGTGATATTTGGTGCACATTGTATTCTTACTCTAATACACTCACTTACTTTAAACTGCTTCCAAATACGTGGAAAATGAAATATAAAATACTCTTAGGTCGATTTTAACATTTTTCACCCCTTTTTGCTCCCTTCACAGCGATGGTTTTGGGTCGTGCAACTTGATGTACATTAAATTTTGGTTTTAAAGATTCTATTGTTGCAAAATAAGACTTGATACAAATGTGAAAACTTACAATTGAACATAAGTGTCGAATTTGGGAGTCAAAGACTGAAGAATCATGTTGATTTTGAGAATAGCGAAATTGATGAAACTCGAAAACTTCAAAATGAAATATCTCAATGCAGAATTTGGGTATTTGAGCAAACTCAACGGCATTTGAAAGAACAAGACTTACACTTTGAGGTGTCATCGGTTGTTTTTTTAGAAGAAAGAATATCGCGAGGCTACATAATCTCAAATATAGCCGAAAATCGCATTTTTTTTCGCTTTTAGGTTAGGATATCTCAAAATTCTGAAGTGATAGAGCAATTTAGATCCTGGATTCGGATTTTGCATGAAAAATTACTTCGGAAATGACCTTTCACTTTCTTAGAGCAAAATCATGTTGTCCTGTGTAATTAGTCGTGTTCATATTCACATTATCCCTAATTAGTTATTTCTTTAATTGACACGATCTTGTTTTTGAGACCCCGAAGTTGCTGAACTTTGGAGTGAAGTAAGAATAATAGTCGTTATGCAACCAAACGCTATATTTAAAATATAACACATTCTTAACCATTAAAATAATAATTTATATTTAAAAAGAACGACTTCAACTGACGCAAAATGAAAACAATTTAAATCGCTGTGCAATCAATCACTATTTTCTCTCTCTCTCTCTCTCTCTCTCTCTCTCTCTCTCTCTCTTTCTATACCAATAGTTTTACTTCGCTTCATATTTCAATTATATAGGCTACTACTCATGGTCTACCCTATATAATTTGTTTTTCACATTGCTTATGGTAATATAAGAAATTGTTGATCAACCATATGTAACTATAATTCTACTGCACCCTTATTTCATTCACCTTGTTTCCGCAACTACTTATGTTTCAAACTATATAGTATTTTTGAACCACCCTGTGTAACTATAATTCCACTCCACCGTATATTTTAACCATCAAGAGTATGCACCTGTTTCTGACATTTTTTGAACACTTCTCTATAGCATTTTTTGGACCACCCTGTATAACTATAATTCTATTCCTCCTTATATCTCAATCATACAACTCCAATCATCCAATATCAGATTTCTTTTTTAGATTTTTCCAACCCACAGTTATACATAACTGTAATTTTCCTCCGCCCTATATCTCAACCGCGCACATTGCTTGCTACTCGGTACTGGCAATTTTTCGTTATAACATGTACATTGATGTTTACCGGTTTTGCACATGTTTTTCCATATTTCTTATTAACGGTATGTTATACGTTATAGTAGAAATATATACGGAATCAAGCTGAAATTGTAAAATACAACTTAAAATATGTTATAGATATTTGTTAGATATTTGTATGGGATCTTCCCGCAATATTCTTTAATACAAATGCAGTTTAAATCATCAAAGTTGCTTAAACCGTTTTTGAATAATCACTGACCACACATAAAAAAATGCCGACAAATTGAGAACCTCCTCTTTTTTGGAAGTCGGGTAATTAAATGTATTCTTAAACATTGTATATAAATGATTTACTTAAAGTCACTATATGAACTTCTAGAAGGATAAAATAAATCCTTTAATTGTGATAATATCCGACATGAGATTAACATAAATGAGGTTTGGAACAAATGCAGTGTACGAAGGTCAACCAACGACGTATGAGTTAATGAACGACAGGAAGTAACTTTATTAGTTTGAGAAATATTGCTGCCGATGCATGAGTAGCTCGATCAGAATCGCATCAGATCCTGATACACTGAGGCTTGGTAAAGAAATGATTACAAGTGTGTAGAAAACTAGAATGCCACATCACCACCAGATATAAGTCAGGACAATAAATATTGTTAGTGGTGATAGTTCCCACAACTGGGATGTACCACCATTGTGGTACCATCTTTTCTTAATTTCCACTGAATGCAAATCAATATATTGTTCCTAGTCGAGACCGTTATCAGTTGAACTCCCCTCAACTAATTGATCTCTAAATCAGGAGTCGCACTGGGTCTAACGTCATTTACTTGTGATTCCTAAGATAGAAATAGCACAAAAAAAAAATTAGGTTAACTAACACCTATCAATCCAATTATGATATTATCTTATGGAAATTTTTCAATCCATTAAACGCAAGACAATGTATTGTTTTTAGTCAGGAACCTTCATCAATTGCGCTTACGCCAACACAGCCAAATCTCGAGTAATTATTGATTTGTTTTGTACATAAAACTGATTAAATTTTTATTTTAACGCGAAATGAATACCGACCTCAAGGAGTTCTATAAAAAATTAGGCCATAGATACCCGATTTGAGGTCTATGTCGGCTCTGCGTCTTGCGTGCAATAGATTGTAAAATCTCAAAACAATAGTATCGTAGTTGCTTTGATAGGTTTTTGTTATTTTAAGAATTTTTCGTGTGATTTCTAGCTCCATGGGCTAGTTTTCCCCGAAACTCTTATATGTCGGTATACTGCCATAGAGTCAGTATCGATCTCCAAATTCTGTGGGCAACTGCACTATTATATATCGTACCCCCCATATCCTAGCTGGTCTTAACATTTAAACTTTTATTTTACCAATATATGCTATTTGTAACGGTTATCTAATAATGTTCATATTTTTTATATGCCCTTATGCTACTTAAATAAAGTGATTTGAATTGTGTAATCACTGTTGCCATTATTCAACATATCATGAGAATTTTCAAAAAGTCAAGAAATTAAATAAATAATAATGTAGTATGTTTTCGCTTTCTGGATTCAGCGACTTCTTGACCGTAAATTCCTTATGTTCTACCATTATAAGAAAACTAGCATGTAAGACCAAAAAAGACAACAGTCCAATTTGTGTTTTGGAATTTATTTATTTAGCGCATGGCAATAGTATACATGAGATATAAAAATAAGAAATTACATTCAAACACTAACAATACACAAGAGCAAGAATAAAAGCGTACAGAGTAAAAAATATATAAAAAAGAACAGAAACAGAGCATTTGTAAATAACAAGTCCACACACAGTAATTACAAATTAACAGATAGGTTCTTTATCCATTCACTCGCTGCAGGAGGGCATATATATATCCGTTATTGTTCCCTGGTAGGCCGTAAGTTTACAGTCTTGGTATATATGTTTGACTGTTTGATAGGCTGCCCCACATTCACAATTGTGCGTGGGTTGTTTATTCCATTTATACAGCATATCTGGGCAGACGCCATGTCCAGTTCGAATTCTATTTGCCGCCTTCCATATATTGCGAGGTAAATCGAAACCCGCAGGTTCCTCATGGATGCTCACATAGTCGAGTACCTCTTGAGGGGCATCCTCCCTCCAACCTGCATCCCATTCCCGGAGACCCCTGAAATCACTTTCATGCAACGTTTTCGTAGTCCTGATTGGTGGATGTCTGGATTTCAGCCTGGTGAAGCAAGCAGTTGGTATATGCTCATGAATAGACAATTTCGAGGTATCCATTATTTACTCGTATTCTCGTAGGAGAGCTTGTTTCCGTCGGATATTTGGCGGCATAATATGACTGAGAGTTGGGAGCCAGTAAGTTGTGTAGATTTTATGCATCCCGTTATGATACGCATGCTACTGCGGAGCGGAACATCAACTTTTTAGACATGGTGGCTTTCATCCATACTGGAGCACCATACTCAGCCGCGCTGAAGACGAGACCCATTGCCGAACATCGTAAGGTATCGGCAGTTACTCCCCGTATGAGGTTCCACAGAGCTTTTCCAGAATGTTATTCGTCGTTTGAATTTTTGCAGCCGTGTTCTCTATATGTTTCCTAAAAGAGAGCGTTCTGTCCAGTGTAATACCCAGGTATTTTGGGTTCTGGATTGTACCTAAGGCGTTCATCCATTCCAGAATATTTCAGGCTTTTAATTAGCCTGTTTATTATTTAGGTGAAAAAGGAACACTTTTTTGCTGGGACTTGGAACTAGTCTCCATTTTTTTAATAAACATCCAAAGTTTCGAGATCTTTTTCTAACATTCTCTTTGCTGCATCAAAAGATTTAACTTTCACCGCTATAGCCAAGATCATCGGAGTACGCAAATTTATGTGCAGTCGTTGCAGGAAGATCAGCGGTGTATAAATTAAAAAGACAGGAGCAATTACGGAGCCCTGAGGAAGGCCATTATTAGAATTCTCTGTTTGCTGGCTTTGCCGATCATGATCACTTGGAATTTTCGATCAGAAAGCATGTTATTCCAGAGCCTTTCAAGTTTTTTACAGGGAATCACATGAAGAAACTTATAAAGGAGACCTCCTCTCCAGAGTGTATCATAGGCAGTTGATAAACCTATGAATACAGCCGTGGTTTTAAGACATTCCTGGTATCCTGATTCAATCAATGTTGTCAGGCTTATCACTTGGTCCGTGCAGCTTCTGCCTGGTCTAAATCCAGCTTGTTCGATTGTAGTGTTCGCAAGTAATTTGTCTTGGAGTCTATTGAGTACAAGGCTTTCCAAGAATTTGTAGCAGGTGCTAAGGAGGGAGATTGGTCTATTGCTGTCGGCTCTTGATTCTGGCTTTCCAGGTTTTAGTACGGCAATTATTTTTGCTGTTTTAAATTCATTAGGCAGTTTACCAGTGTTCAGCATATCAGTAAAAAATGTTGTTAACCACTGTCTAGCATAGGGGTCGCAGTTGATGAGAAACTCATTGTGAAGTCCATCAAATCCCGGAGCTTTTCCTACTTTTAGGCTGAGAGTCGCTGCACATATCTCATCGATGTTAAATAAATTCTCCAGAGAACTCGGATAACTCTAGGCTTGACTGTTTTAATGCCTTTAGTTCTCGTTTTATCATTTTGGTATGCTGGCGATCTTGAGGAGCTCTTGACAAGGCAACTATTCGAGTAGCTATGTTGTTTGCTGTGACTGCAGTTTGGTTTCGGGTAGCGGGTTGACTGGCACCAAGGTTTTTGGAATTGTTCCAGTAAACAAATAATAAATTCATATAGACCCCATGAATCCTGTATGGGCTAAATGTTCTAAACACGCTATTGAAAAGTACAACAATGTTAAGACTATCCACAAACAACAGTCACGTCACAGTTGAGTCACCATCACGAATTAGCACCCTCACCGTCTTAGTTAAATGGTGATTGTATTCACATCTATCTGTCAAGTGTCCAGTCAAGTGTACTTAAATATTAAATGATGAATTATTGTTTTTATTTCAAAATGCCTGAAAGCTGTTTTATTAACATACTATACAATTAACTAGAAATAATTATCAACTATTTTTAACACTTTCGCATATCTAGACCCCGAAACGTTTGGAGTATATAGCAATTTTTCTTGACTTGTGGTGTTATTTCCCAAGAAGTACTTAAACATTGAAAAATATGCCACAAATATCATTCAGAAAACAACGTTCACATACATTCCAAAAAACGATATTTTTGTGATTGATGCTTCTGGGATATGAGGGAAGGGCGACCTGACGTGACTGATTTGTCTAAAAATACACCATAATGAAATATGTTGGGCTTGGTACCAATTTAAGGGCAACCAAAAATAAATGGAAAAAATTTTCTTTTTATTTAACAGCAGTTCTACGATAGTATAAAATTTCTGTGAAGATAGTGTTGTAAACCCCCTCATGGACACTCTTTATAATAAATAATCATACATTTTAATGCAAAATTGTAACGAATCAACATGTCATGAAATAATGTGTTCCCAGTACCAATGAATGGGACTAGTAATTGGAGAATTTTAGATGTCATTATCTTGGCCGATTAAATGTTAGACAGTTTTTACGACCATCGGAACCGAGTTGTAAAAAATATATGGTAGGTAAATAAATAATAAGGTTTTCTACGCAACTAACTGAAATGAAACAAATTCAACGGCGCAAACATTACCCACTTGTATCAACACATGTAAGAAATTTTTATTCCTCGATCTACCCTACTGTTTATTACATTTTCTCATGCAGTCTTATTCTCCGCAAAGTTAAATATTTTATTGAAATAAAACCATTCCATAATTGCTTTGGGATGGTGAAACGTATAAGAAGGGAGACGGTTTTATTTAGCTTTAACGGATATGTAAACAAGAACTTATGGGTTTAACTTTATTTGAATTTGCCTACTTAATTAACTAATTGAACGCGAGGCTCTGGCGAAAAGAGAACACAATCTACATACAGACTAGAAGGTTCCTTGCATTAATTTTACTTTTATTGGCTTTTCTCATTCTTTTAAGAGATGCCTGCATTCCAAGTTGCTAAAACAGAATTTAGAAACTGGAAGGAAAAGTTTTGTGACTTCACATTTCTCCCGATGCCCTACGGGGCATACACAGAAAAAGCTGTACAGAATTAAATTTTTCTATTTTTGACTGAACGACTGTTAATGCAACAAGTATTTTTACTTCAACAGCTTTCATGATTTTATTTAGGTCCATACTTGTAATAGGTAGCGGCATAACTAGATATGGACCGTAAATACATAACTTTTTGTGATATTATGTTCCTAAGCCAATATACAGGGTGAGTTTCTTTTTGATGATCAGTATGGGGATCTCGGAAACTAGAAAAGAAAGAACAATGGTTAAATTGGGAAAGATTTGCAGTTTTACTGGCCCAATTTAATGACACTTTCGGATTTTTGTAAAAGGTCATGGCTTACTAGATATTTGGAAAAAACGAAATTTTGTCGATTTAGTCAAATCCCTCTAGCTCCTCTGTTTTTAATTTCATAAAAAAGTGTTAATATTAAAATTGAAGGGAATTGTATCCCGAATATGATTGTCATGTCCTCGTTTGCATGACAGCTCTCGTTTTCGATATATGACACAAACTTATCTTTTTTTAATGGAATCCATAGTTGACTATGACCTCAAAAAATCGGACATTTTTAGAGATTTTCAACGATATAGTACTCGATATAGTTATTCATAAAAACAACAGAGTTATAGATGCTTTTCTCTCTTATTTTTTCTTGTAACGTAGTTAGCCATGAAATAGATTGATTTATTAATAACTATTCCAAAAAACATTGAACGGTTGTTTTATTAGGTATATCAGATATAACGAAAAAACTAAATGAATAGGTACTTACTAAAAACTTAAGAAATTAAAGTACATAATACTGGTTCCAATTTAGGTTCGAAAAGTCCACCATTGTTATATAAACAAAATTGCATCTTTTTAAAATTGACATTACCGCTTTCCTCACAGACCGCCTATCAATTTCTTCAATTGCTTGTAATACCGTAGGTCACCGACTTTCTCATAATTCCTTTTGTTTACTTTGTTTTTTAGCGCACCCCATAAATAGAAATCTATAACTGCCAAATCTTCTTATCTTTCTTCTTATCCAAGAGTTTGGATAGATATTATCTAAGTGTTGTCTTACTAATAACGAGTTATGAGCAGGTGCTCCATCATGTTGGAACCACTCAATTTCTAAACGAGTTCTCAAATTCAAATTATGCAACATGTCTTGAAAAGTGTATTGCAAGAAATGCAAATAGCGCTCCCCAGTAAGTGATTCGTCATAGATAAAAGACCCCAGAATAGTAGACCCTATGATACCACACCAAACATTAAAACCAAATTTTATCTGGGGTCGTGTTTGTTCTACATGGAAAGGGTTTTCTTTAGCCCAGATATGGTCATTGTGTCTATTGAACATACCGCAGTTAGTAAATCTAGTTTCATCTGACCATAACACCTTTAATAGAAACAAACAACAGAACAAAATACGTCGATGTTCGTCACCAGCATGCAAAGTTTGAGAAACTGAAAGTTTGTACCGGTGGAACTTGTGCGCTTTCAGTACCTTAACTACAGTTCGTTGAGAGTGCCAGCTTCTGCCGCAATCTCACGAGTTGATGTAGATGGATTTTGATTTACCATTGCCAAAACATTTATTTGTGCTGCTTCGTTAATTTGATTACGTTCCTTTGGTGGTTTAGTAAAAGGTCCATATCTGCGTAAACTATCGTAAAGCCTCTTAAATGTACATAGAGCAGGTTGACGACGATTAAAATATCGATGAAAGTATTCCTTAGCTGCACGAACTGAATTTTTATTGCATAAAATATAACATTCCACCATATTCAGTTTTTCTTCGTTAGAATATTCCATTTTATCACGATCAATCAATATCGACTGTCAGTTCAGCACTACTAATGGAATTACTCTCAAATTAGGAAACGTCAAAGTGAAAACAATCTTTTTCATGACTACCTACGTTAAAAGTAAAAATAAGAGAGAAAAGCATCCATACCTCCGTTATTTTTATGAATAACTATATCGAGTATTATATCGGTGAAAAGCTCTAAAAATGTCCAATTTTTTAATGTCATAGCCAACTATGGTTTCCATTCAAAAAAAGATAAGTTTGTGTCATATCTCGAAAACGAGAGCTGTCACGCAAACGAGGACATAACAATCATATTTGGGATACAGTTCCCTTCAATTTTGATATTAATTTTTACTTTTTTTATAAAATCAAAGACAAAGGAACTAGAAGGATTTGACTAAATCAACAGAATTTCGATTTTTCAATATATCTAGTAAGCCATGACTTTTTACAAAAATCCGAAAGTGTCATTAAATTGGGCCAGTAAAACTGCAAATCTTTCCCAATTTAACCATTGCTCTCTCTCCGCTAGTTTCCGAGATCCAGATAATGATCATCAAAATAAACTCACCCTATATATGTTCAGGTTGCCTACATCTGATGATCTTTCCTGATTTTATAACTTGTTTCCCTGTGTTCCCAATGTGTTCTGCAATGCTCGTTTCTACATTGTGTCGTCCAATTGATGTCTCCAGGATCCTCTTTGTCGACCATGTATCCTTACACAAAGTCGAGTCTAATTCCCTACCTTGGCTTGTGTGACATCTTCTGATGTGTCCGAACTATGTCAGTTTTGCTCTTCTAAAAATGTTAAAATATATTTCGTAACCTCAATCTTCACGGCTGCGACTGTTCAGATTTTTCTCCAAACTTCCATTTCTCTTTGTTCCGTTTATTCTTAAACCGTATTTCAGCCTTATGGATCACGATGCTACGCACTATAACGTTACATATATTAAATACGTTGGTTTTTTAGTATGTGTGTATCCAACAAAACTTATACTCGCCCTTATTTGACTTAGCCCATATCTCATTTCTTCTTTTTAACCGACTTCCAAAAAGAGGGAGGTTTTCCAATTCGTTGGTACGATTTTTATGTATGCTCACATGTATGATTATTCAAAAACGGTTAAGATTAAGGAATATTGCAGAAAGGTACCATATAATTTTCTATAACGTAAGATTTACGGTTTCCCAGAAAATCAGAAAAAGCAGTAAGTAAGAGACTACACTTCAGTGAATTTCAATGAACCTACACTGTTTTCTCTAAAACGGCTCAACCAATTTGAATATTTTAAATTTTATTCTGCAAAGCGATGTTCAACTTGATTTTTTATAATTTTCTATAACTTAAAACATACCGTTTTTCTGAAAATCGTAAAAATATGTGCAAAAGACGGTAAACATCAATGTCAATGTCAAATGTTCATCATAAATATCTAACTTAAATATCAAGATATGGCATGAAACTATATCTTACAGAGTGTTTGTAACTGTTTTCATTTTATAGGGCTTGCGGTCGAGTGAAATGGCACATACATAATATTCCATTATTGTAAAGAAAATAAAATTTGTTAGGTTAGCGATTTTTACTTTTCTATACGGTGGTGTATGGTGTAGGTGTGTGTGTGTGTGTGTGTGTGTGCGTGCATCGAATGTCAAGCAGTGAAGGTTCAAAAAATGTTGGAAGCAGTTGCAAATACAAGTTGATTGAAATATAAAGTAGAGTGGGATTATAGATATACAGGGCGGTTAAAAAAATGTGATATAGTGTGGAACATAAGTAGTTGCTTATACTTGACATATAGCGCGAAGTAAAATAATAGGTATACTTAAACTTAAAAACAATAGAAAAATTGAAACAGTCAATAGGGTGGAGAGGATTAATACTTATACAGGACGGTTGCAACATCGTGTAGAGTTCAAATATAGTTGTACAGGGTGATTCAGAAAATGATAGACTAATAATTTACATTGGATGACCAATACACAGAAACATATACAGGATGGTTGTAATATAGGGTGAATTATAGTTACAGTTATAGATATTGGTCCAAGTATAAAACAAATAAAAAATATAGAGAAAAATGCAAATTAGAAAAAGAGTGATAAGGATACACGAAAATAATCTATTAAATTGTAACTTAAATCAGATAAAAAAAATGAACATGTGTCAGAAAATAGTTATTGATTGCACATGGTTTCTAAACGGTTTTTATTTTTAGCTAGTGGAAGTGGGTTCTTTTTTAAATATAAATTATTTAGTAAGCTTCTTAGCTATTATGTCTGCTAAGTATTTAAAGTTTTCTGTCATATTTATTTGAAGCCAACTACTCAGTATTCTCTAAGTTCATTCATAGATTATTCTTCCTAAATTACTCCTCCAATTTTTTAAGCACTTGTTCATCTGCTAAAGATAATAATATATATAGGTGTATAGAATTTGTATAGCCACATTTCTTCCATTGTGTTACTGTTTCTTATACAGAAAAAAATTTGAAATGTTTAAATGACGTCAGGCGTCCGTGCGGAAAGCTTTTATTTGTTTTGAAAGACTTTGCGGATTATATCGATCTCTTCAGTGTACCACCCAGAACTGATATTTAAGTCATCATAAACCCCAAATATACATTTCGGTTGTTAGCCATCTTTATTTCCATAGGCTGCTGAATTATACATATGTAGAGATATCGCGCAGCTGTAAACTCTGCTTGATCTTGATCTGTTTTGTTGACTATAACTTTTTTCCATTTGTTTTATAGTATTGAAGGCCAGTGTGTCCATTAGCTGTTACACTAATTTACGTGCCCTTTTCTTTCTATTGCCGTATTTAAAAAATGATTTTGGTACAGGCTTTACACCATTTCTCTGGAATTTTCTCCCTTTAATGTTCAAAAGAATGTATTGTGTAAAATTTGAAAGTTTTTCTAAACTATAATTCATCAGTTCTAATCGTGTTCCTTCTGAGCCTATAGATCCCCGATTTTCCATTGTGCTTGCAGCCTGCTTAAATTCTTGTACGTTTAATCTAATTCGGTCATCACCAGGAACTATTTTTTCTGTGGGTTTAACCAGTATTCATGCCCTGTTTGCATGAGCAGTTTTGTTTATTAGTTTACCATGTCTGTTCTTTAATATATGAAATATACACATTTTCTTTGTTGTTTGTTTTTAGTTTCTTAACAACCCGTGGTTTTATTGGAATTATCTTAAATTTTATTCCCCACTTAAGTTTGTCTTCTGTTTGCTTTTGGCTATTTTTTATAGTTTTCCTAAGGAGTTCCGAACTTTTTGTATTTAGGTATTCTTTTATTGGTTTTATATTATTGGATTGTTGTGGCTGATACTTGATGTAAATCGAAAATACACTTCGAGATTTACACTTTATTTTGCACAACGACACGAGTTTCGGCATGCAATGCCTTTATCAAGTTTCACAAAATACTTATTCTTAATACACTATTATATATATATATATATATATATATATATATTTGTTTTTAAGTTTTCGCGGGCACTAAATGTTATCCCTGCCGGGATCGATGGTAAAATGACGACGTTTCGACAGAGTCACATCTGCCCTCTTCAGGTCGGTTCGCATGATTCTCGTAGCCTTCTGCTTTCGCTTCTAGTTACTCCAATATATATTATTTGAAGTTTTATAACTAATATTTATGTCCTGTTTAAAGATTTTATTGATTTTGTTGTAAAGATGTTTATATCCTTCGTGTATATTCTAGACAATACTTCTAACTCGTGTGATAGCTTTATATATGTTGAAAAACATGTTTTTGCACTTTTTGATACTTGTTCTCCATCCGAATCTTCTTTTCTCTGATTGTTAATCTTTAATGTTGTTGTTGGCGTTAGTATTTCTATTTTATTCTTTTGCTCACCAACAAACAACAAAACTTTGCTGGCCATCAACTTTAGCCTTCCTGTTCCTTTTCTCACACCTCATGCCAAGGGCTTTCTATTATTTTTCCTCTATCTAGGTGATTTAAAGAAATAATCTCCTTATACTTACTACTCAGTACCTGTCATATTTCTTATTTTTCGGGCGCCCTTGGTCTTTCAATTTTATCTGCCTTTGTTTTTACAATATTTTTTGTCAAAAGTTAAATTTTCCAGTAATACGTTTCTGTGCCAATGTCCTCCATAATATAAGTTTTAGAAACTTTAGTTCCTCATTTCCAAGAGTATAATCATCGCTCGGCAGGTGATGTAATAATGTGTTTTATCAGTATTAACTTGTCTCTAAACAAAAGTCTACCACATGCTGGTAGATACGATTCATCCTATGATCGAATTCTCATTTATGCTTGAAACTCTTCCTATACCTGTATTTGCATTGAAGTAAATCATGACTAGTTAATTTTATTATTTCTGTTACTCTTTTTTTAGGTTTTATCGATACTTCGGGAAGACTTACATTTGGTTTCCTGCTTTACATTATCCAATATTTTTGTTATCTTATTTTAGTCAATATTCCGCTTCCTTCTTAGACGATTTACTTATCAAGTATTTATTTTCCTCCGATTTGCCTTCTTCTATTCTTTACTTAATCCAGCTATATTCTTCCCCAGGCACATTAAGTGTCTTAGTTAACATGGTTCCTTCGCAACATGTAATATTTTTCTCCATTCTTCTTACTCCTTTATTCCATAAGACTCAAACGTACCTTATCTTTTTTATTAAAATTTTTTACGCTCCTTATCAAACCAGTAAATGTTCGTTTCTCTGTGAGTTTGTTCAATATTTACTCATCTGCTCCATCACTTTCTTAATCTGTTTCTATTCTTTCTCGGCCTAATCTTTTTGTGGATTGGATCTTGATTTCCCTGTAACATTTTACTCATACTTTATTGTTATTGACAACCCTTCAGTTTTGCAATCGTATATCTTCTCTCTGATCTTGGCCATATCTATTATCCTAGCTGGTCTCTCGTGTCTTATTTATACCAAAACTAATATGTGATCGCTAACAGCTCCCATGTACCTTCCAGAATCTCTTATATGCTTTACATGCATTCTTTCGAAGATTACTTGATCAATTTCATCCTTTGTCTTTCCATTTGGTCCGGTGAATGTTGATATTCTGTTGATATTCTTGTGCTCAAAAGTAATACTAATAATTTCCATATTGTTCTCAAACGCAATCTCTATCATCCTTCTTCCATTGTCATTGCTTTCGTGTAATCTTACTTCTTTGTATTCCTCCTCTCTGCTCACTATTGTATTCGTGACACCTTATAATTATAATCATCTTTTTCCTATCTAAGTATTCATTTTTGCAACAGCTGTTAACTATGAAACCTACTGCCTACCTCCTGCTCTCACTTTTTATATTAAGAAATCTTTGGTCGTCACCTTAATTAGTTAGCAAGGGTTCACAAGAAAAAGAAATAACTGTAGGAATAGATCATCTATAAAACTATAATCTGTAATGAATAAAATATTAATTAAGACAATCGAGATTAACATAATAACCCAGAAAAACGAAATATTTAAGAGAAGTAGCAATATCATCATTAAGGTAGGATAAGAAACCATGAATTAAGAAAAGACCGAAATATAGAACTTATAAATAACTTATATTGTACAGTAGGGTTTTCTCTCTTTAGATTGTTTCCTGGTGGTGCAACAGATAATTAGTTAAAAATTGTAAATTTCGTAAAATTGCTCGGATTACTGGCTGTCTGTGTAGAAATTTTTCCTCGCAGTTATTCTGAGAGAAAGAGATGTCTACACAATGATTAACAAGTATTCCTGTATATAGGTAATGTATTATATATTGTGTTACACTTATCTGTGCTTGGATGCTTATTCTATTTTTTTTCTTTTTGATGCTGATTTTGTAATTTTCAAAAATTTTGACAGTGATAATTTGTCGTTTGGCGATCACTTGATACTGAGTACACTTGTAGCAATAGATTTCTCCAACACAAATCGAGGTCAATTGAAGGTGCCCCGATCAGTTTTTTTAAATTTTCTTCTTTTAACAAGATCATTGTTTTATCAGTGTATCTATAGTTGCCGGTACTAGTTATTACATGGTTGGCCTAATTTGATTTGTTCACATGTCTTCTGGAAATGTCATAATGATGTTCCTTTTACCGTCCTTCTAAAGGTCTTGAAGTTTCACCGGTATAAGTATGGCCACAATGACATACACACCAATAACCATTACTATTGTATTTACTTCCTAACCGTTCCCCCCGACTTGATCATACGACGTAAGGCAGCACACTTCCTCTAGGGGAAAATTCACTAAACCCAAGATATCCTGATATCAATAGGGTTTAGCTCTATGGGAGCCTTTTCCAGGTTATCAGGCCCGTGGTTGGCGTCGTGGCTGCAGTTCCCATGAATTTTCTGACCGTCCGGGCTGTCCCTAACACTACGGCTTTTGCATAAGTTGGTAAAGATGGTGGTCCAGACCGAGCTATTTTAAATTATTTAGTAGATATTTTGGGACTACTCCTGTAGTTGGCATAATAAATTGGTACAATTTGTGTGTTCCACTGGGTCTTTATTTGAAATTCCAAATCCCTGTATTTGGCTATTTTTTCAGCCTGCTTAATATTTAAATTATTGTTGTTTGCGATTGCTATGTCAATTAAGGTTGTTTTTCTATAGACTTTATCCATCAAAACTATACCTGGTCGATTATGAGCAAAAGTCCGGTCGGTCAGTGTTGTGCGGTCCCAGTACAGCTTGCAGTTGATATTTTCAAAAACAGATTGTTCTTTGTATACATAGTATGGCATCCTTACCGACTGCGATAGTTTCGGTGCTAGTTCTTGGTGCAGTATTTTTGGTCACAGCATCGTGTCGTTCTAACAACCTCCTCACGCTTGACAACCTCCTGTGATGTGTGGGATAGATTCAGATGTTTGGCAACCAAATCTGT
This sequence comes from Octodonta nipae, assembly GCA_034190945.1. NCBI lineage: Eukaryota > Metazoa > Arthropoda > Insecta > Coleoptera > Chrysomelidae > Octodonta > Octodonta nipae. The sequence goes on along the minus strand of CM067221.1, from coordinate 39,321,379 downwards.
CTCTTTCGTTGTTTATAGAATACTCTTTAACGATGTACTTTAGATAGTTCTTAGTTGGAATTACTTGATCTTGGATTGCCAATATAAAGCCTTACGTTTTAGGAAACTTATGAGCAGAGATCAAACAGTAGTTCGACGTTGAACTGTGGACAAAATCTTGATTGACCTCATTTGTAGGTCTTCCATGAAAGGTCTTCTCTCGCCATTCGAGCAGTTTCTGGTCAGTTGGTTGGTGGTGCAATTGCACTTGTTGTGTCAGTCGCAGTGGTGTTGAGTTACCAACCTGACTTGTAACTCTGGGCTGATCTAGTAGTCAGCTAATATCTGCCAATTCTTTTCCTGCTTCTTACCGTGGCAAAGTACGATTAATGTAATTAGGAGGTCATCACAAACTATTTTTTGCTACGTTCGACAGAGCCCTTTGGATGGTGATTTTGAGCTTTTGTTAGTAGAACTCGAATTCTCCGTTGTAATTGTTCAATGTCAGTCTTACACCAATTGACTATACCGACCGAGTAACTAAGCATTGAACACGCGTAAGTATTAATAGTCTGAAACAAATTTTTACTGTTTAGTTTAGTTTAGTACTTCATCTTACCCTTCTATAAAACTCTGCTGTTAGGTAGATATTTGTAAGCATGAGCTTCTGCTATGGAATTAATTCAGGTGCCGTCTTGCATTTCGTAAGGCCCCTGCTGTATTTTGCCTTTAGCTGTATAAATAATTCGGCATTTGTCTAGCATATAGATGTCACTAGAGAACGTTTCTACTATTTTAAGCATATCAAGCAGCTGTTGTTTCGTAGCTGTCATCAACTTTAAGTCGTCCATGTATAATAAATGGTTTATCTTTTATGCTTGTAAGTTGTTGTTTTTGAGACTGAACCCAAAGTTAGTTGAGTTCAGTTTGTTTGAGAGAGGGCTCATGGCAAGGCAAAACCACAGTTTTCTGATCGTCGGAATAGTATGTTGTCTCGTTTCCGTTGGTTACTTGTTTTGTACCTCCTCAATCGAGTTGCGTCGACGAAGAGTATTCGAGGTGTTTGTCTAAATTGTGGTTGGTCTTACTTTGAACTTGTAACGACTCTAATTATTCTTCACATGGCTATTGCGGCACAGTAGGTGATTGTGTGTAGCGACTCTAACGTATTAGCACCTAACACATAGGTTGGCAAGATAAATTTGTTCATTACGTGTAACACGATACCCAATTTCTTTAAAAACCATATTTTGGGTCGAACTGGTCTAGTCAGTGGATTTATTTCGCTGTATTCTATAAGAGCTCCTTCCATTTCAGCTTGAATCTTCGCAAGCAGGTCAGCGTTGGTTGTTTGGTTTGTATTAATGGCGTGTTGGTTGTTTGTAGTGGTTTGTTGTTGCAATTTTCTTTCTAACTGATTTATATTTTGATTTATAAAACCTTGTGGATATTCATTTTGAAATAGATGAGGAGAGAAAACATTAATGAACAGGCAATATAATTCAAGACCTCTTCAACTATCTTTTTGAAACTACCATAAATATCTATGTAAAAAGTATGACTAATTTCTTGGGAGGAATAAATGTAGAAATAGTAAAAGCTATAAAAGTATGATATGTGATGAATAATAAATTGTAACAAAATTTCCCTAAGCCGGCCCTAGTTTGATTCCAGTACGACATCGACCGCTTTTAGGACAAAAAACATTGATCTCGAAATGGCTCGGCAGCTGTAGAATTGATTATGGATTGTACGAGAGTTTTCGATGCTGGTTTTAAAAGCAGCGACCCATAATCGCGGTAGTTAGTTAGTGCAGCGAAGAGCTTATGTAGAATTATTATTGCGATTGTATATATTTAATGTAAATAAAATGGCCAGCTGAATAGCCGTAGATGACCATGTACAACACGTATTAAACAATTTAGTAAAGAATTGTAAAGAAGAAAGGAACACTAATAAAACCAAGTTAGTGTCGATAAATAAGTAATATTGGAGAAGAATTGTACATAGAACACAGAACAAAACTAATCAGACACTCCTCGACATTGTAGAAGTGATATAAGAGCATAATAAATGCTCTGTTCGTGAAAGAAGAAGCGAGACAGAGCGAGGACAGCAGTTAATTTCATAAGAGTGTTCCTTTTCATCGATAAATTCCAGTGATTACCTCCCTTTAGTTTTGTTAAAATGTAATAAACAGAATGTATAATAATGAAAATGTATTTAACTAAAAATCTCATATACCCTAAATTACTCAATTACTTTTTACAAAATTACCTGAAAACATTTTCTCAACTGCTAAGCGCTTATCTAATTTACGGCCTGAAAATCCAATTAAATTCATACACATTTCTTCTCGGCTATTCAAATCAAACGAAATTCGCCATTTACCGTAGACCCCAAATGGATATTTCATTTAAATGGCCGAAGAACGCCCTGAAGAACTCAAGCTTATTCTCACAAATTCAACTATGCAATTAATGACGTGCTGCTTCTCCGACCCCTCGACTAATTTAGTGAAAGCGTAGACCAGAACAAGAAGAGGACGGGATGCGGATGGTCAACATTTCATCTCAGCAGGTTGAAATCGAATTTAGCGGCTATCCTAGTCCAGTTAATACTCTAGATTAGTCTGATTAGTTCTGTAGTTGCTGTTAAGAGGGTTTTTCTTACCACCGAAGGGTCACGCAAGTCCGAATGTAGACACATTTTGCCAATTCCAAGGGTTAATTTGGTTAGTGCTTGTAATGAATATTTTCTACCGAGTTTTGCTCACTATCGCAAATTATATTATAGACAATAAAATTATATACATTACGTTGTCAAAAGTAGAAACTAATAAAATTAAATGAGGTTATCAATATTACAGCTTGACATTTTTAAATTTTCGACACATTCCATGAACGGAAATCCTTATGAAATAACGCTCGTATCGGTTCAGCTGTCATAGACAGAGAGCAGTTTGGTGAGCTTATCAAGAGAATATGGCCCAAATTAAGAAGCATATTTTATTCAAACCCATCATGTAATATATCCAATGTTATGAGAAATATACATTGGTATTTTAAAATAATTTGTTTAAAGCCTATTAAATAAAAAATAAATTTTTCGAAAATAAAAGATACTGAAAGTATATAGGAAACATAATTTTCAAATCTTAATCTTAATTTTCGGGGGCAAAATAGGGTATTTTATAAATATTTTCGGAGAATCAAGCGCATTATGTAGCAGATCATTTCAAAAGTCTCATTATAAGAAATAAATGTGAATATTATGGTCACATATTCTCTACGTCTGTTCGTGATTCAAAAACTACAAAACGGATTTTCATGCGGTTTCATTCATGAGAAAGGTTTGGTATATGTTTGCCAAGGTTGTGTGCAAATTGATTAAAATATAACGATAATTGTTGGAAGTGTCGGAAAAAGCCAATCCGCTTTAAAGCTTTCATCGAAGACGTTGCCTAATGCATTTGAAAAATAACAAAACAATGCCATGGTGGGATATTTTTCATTTATACATCTAAAGGAAGTCCGGAATAGCATATATCTATCTTTTAAGAATAGCTTACTATACCCATTCTATCTTCTAAAGAAATGGCCACACACCATGCAGTGGTGGGTAAGCTAATTAGATGGATACAGTATCAATCTTCATCAACTTAAATACGTTAGTCATCTTAAGCATTTCATGCACATTAATATTATCTCTTATACCACTGTACGCTGTATCTTTTAAAGTACAATAAATATCAATCAACAATAGGTGGTGCGTTCCCGCAATTTGTTTAGTGTATTGTGTTCAATTTGATTGAATTACTTCATTGATTTTTAAACTTCTGCACCTTTTCTAAAACATTCCGTCGCGCTAATGCTAATCGTAAAAGTCTTTTTGCGTATAACATATAGACAGTATTGAGATTTTCGTGTTTCGCATCCCGAGCTATTAGGACGCTTGGGAGATTCGTGTGTCGGATCCCTAGCTATTTGGACGCTTGGGAGTTTCGTGTTTTTGCTCCGAACTATTCGGACGCTTTTTTTGATTCCGTCTGTAGAGACGCCGCTTTTTGTTGTTTGCGTTACGATTTCGCGAGTTCTTAGCTCCATTCGTGACGACCGCTAAACCGCTTTCATTTTGTTTGTTTTGTGTTTACAAAAGCGCATCATTTGTTGTTAAACCCGCATTTTTTTGTATGCTCAATCAATGAACATTACGTCGCTATTTTTTGTGTAACGTGTTGTCCAGACGAAGCTCTAAGAAACTGTTCCTGTTCACGGGGCTAGCCTCTGAAGAAAGAAGAACCAAGAAAACGCCAGAACTTCGACTTAAAGGTTAGTGATAACTTTTATTTGGTGATTCGTTTATGTGACCGCACGTGTTTATTGATTGTTGCGCTAAAGGTCCTTCGTCAATTATATACTTGCATTCAACCAGCATTGAACTAAAACCGCAACATCTAATTCATACATTTTTTTTGAATATTCTCTATGGAATGTGCATCGAAGACATTCCATAATTTGGTCCAACTTCGAGCCGGATGCAATTTGAGTTAATTTCGTGCAAAGATTATCGAACACATTACATAATTTGGTCCAACTCCGAGCCGGATGCAATTTGAGTTGATTTAGTCCAAAGATTATGGAATAAATTACATAATTTGGTCCAACTCCGGGCTGGATACATTTGAGTTAATTTCGTGCAAAGTTTAATGATCAAAACATTGATTTTTCGTTGCAATTATTGTTGAAAACCGCATTGAATTTTCGTTTCTTTATTTGTTAGAAGAGAAAGCAAGTTCGGGATATTCACTCATTCCGTTGGAAATAAAACGCAATTTTTTGCCGCCTTAAAAACCTTACAAGAGCTTGTTTTGTTTGTTTGGTTATTTTGCTAAATTGTTTTGAATTTATTTGACCTTTGGTCAGATATTTTCTACTTCAACAGTAAAAAATTGTACATTTTTGGAATAGTATTTTGTTTTCGTTCTATCGTTCTAGATTTGTTCAGTGGCGTTACAGTGTTTTTAATATATTGTTAAGATGTCAAAAACCGCTGAAAATTACGTAAATTTAAAAATCATCGACAATCGGAGTTTAAAAGATTAGAAGATATTTATTTTGCTGCCGAGAAAGCCTTAAGAGGTGACGACGTTGAATTGTTTTTTAGCATGATTGATATGGTTGATTCAATTAATTTAGAATTTTTTAAACAGCACAATTCGATTGTTGGATTAATTTCAGATGCAAACGATGAGTTTGACTTTGAGGATGACATTCGCAATAAATTTAAAAAATTGTTTTATTCAATTAGGTCTATTTTTGCTAAACTGAAATTGTTCAGAATTCTACGCCACAAAATATAGCTCGGGAACAGGAAAGTGTTGCTCTGCCGCGAATTGATTTGCCTTCATTTAGACATATTGGAATTTGGTACTTTTATTGATTTGTTTGATGCATTAATTCACAATAATGAAAAACTCAGTACTATGCAGAAGTTCAAATATTTGCAGTTAGCTTTAAAAGGGCCTGCTTTTGAGGTTATTAAGAATTTTAAACTAACACAAAACAATTACGTGAGTGCTTATGAAGCACTTTTGAAAAAATTCAAGCGAACTCGTTTAATCGCGGATTCTCATTGGTCAGCTTTAAAACAACTCCCCCAACTAACTTCAGATAGCCCTTCAGAGGTTCGGAAGTTATTGGATGACTTCAGTGATAATTTGGAAGAACTGAAGAATTTGGGTTTACCAGTAAATCAGTGGGATTTTTGTATCGTTCAGATGATGTTGAAACGAGTTCCAAAGAATTTAGCCGCTAAATTTAACTTTACCATGGTACTGTGACCGCTCAAGATGACTTTCCGATCTTCTCGGAAGTTGTTGATTTTTTGTCGAAGCATTGCGATGCCTTTGAACATGTTGAATTATCCCGCAAGGCAAAGCAAAGTGTTGACAAAAAGTTACCATTGAATTCAAAGCAACATTCTTCCCGTTTCACTACATCTTTGTTTGTCACTAGGAATAGAAATTGTTTAGTTTGTAAATCCGATCATTCGATTTACAAATGTTCTGAATTCTTGAACAAATCAGTATCCGCGCGGTTTAAGTTTGTTAAAGATTTTAGACTTTGCTTTAATTGCTTGAGCGATTCTCATCAGTTGAATCGCTGTAAATCTTTATCCACTTGCCGCAACTGCAAACAACGCCATCACACATTGCTTCATTTGGAAATCGTGGTGATTCAGGCATTCGGTCTGAATCTAGTGCTCCCCCCGCAAACCTGGCTTCCACATCTGGTGGATCCAGTACCATTAATACTGTTGAAAGTCCCGAAACTTCTCTACCGCAGACTTCTTGTCATAGTTCACTTTTGTCATACAATTCAAATGTGTTGTTATCTACCGCTTTAGTTGATAATAGATAATTAGATAAGCACGGTTCTTATCAAACTTTGCGATGTCTGCTAGATTCTGGTAGCATGACATCATTCATTGCTAGCAAGGCTGTGAAACGCCTTGGCTTCCGACCTATGCCCGCTTCGATTCAACTCAACGGGCTAGGTTCTATGCAGAGTCCCTCTGCTGAGGGCTCTCTTACCCTTTCTCTTCGCTCTATAGTAAAGCGTGAGTGCAATTTTGTTGTAGATACTATTGTTTTACCCCGCATTTGCAATGATATGCCTGTTGCGCCCATTAACATGGCTAATATGGCATATCTAACCAACTTGAAACTTGCTGATCCTGGTTTCAATAGCCCAGGCGCTATTGACCTTTTGTTAGGTGCCGATATATTTTCTCAAATTTTGTTGGATGGACGTCTTCTGGGAAAGGAAGGTGTTCCTGATGCTATTAACACTGTGTTTGGTTACATCCTTACGGGTAAAGTGTCTTCGAGTTCTGTTAACTCTCACTCTCAGTCAGTCATAAACCCAACTTCGCTTTTTTGTCAAATTGAAGATGTAGTATCATTAGATGATTCACTCCAAAGGTTCTGGACAATTGAAGATGTTCCTACCGCACTGGTTCAGTCCCCTGATGATCTTATCTGGGAAAAAATATTTTCCTAGGGATGCAGGAGATTGGATTCAGGTAGATTCGTTGTGCCTCTTCCTTTTCGAAATACACTTCCTGCTTTTGATGGAATGTATAATCTCGCCGTACAACATTTCTACTCTTTAGAAAGACGTCTTCTACAGCAACCAGATCTTTACAAACAGTATTGTGATTTTCTCAAAGAGTATTTGGAGCTGGATCATATGGAGTTGGTTCCTTATCCATCATCTACTTTTTCTGATTGTTACTACATACCGCATCATTGTGTTTTGAAACCTGATAGTAGGACAACCAAACTTCGAGCAGTGTTTAATGCATCCGCTAAGATACCTCATCGGTTATCTTTGAATGATTGTTTGTTTATCGGTCCCAAATTGCAGCCAGACATTATCGCCATTTTGTTGACTTTACAGAATTTAGTTTTGCCTCGCCTGCTTGCTATAGACCACTTTTCTAGTTGTGAACTTCACGCATTTGGTGATGCTTCTGAGAAAGGTTATGCCGCTGTTGTTTATGTTGTGTTCGAAACCGCATCTGGATTTCGTCAAAGTTTTTTTGTGTTGTCTAAATCGAAAGTTGCCCCTTTGAAAACTTTGTCACTTCTCAGATTGGTACTGTGTGCTTCAGTTCTTACCGCTAAGTTGGCTCATTATGTTTATGAGCAATTCAATAGTCGTTTGTTGTTCAAGGTGATTCGTTGCTGGTCAGATTCCACGGTAGTCCTTTCATGGCTTAGTTCTTCACCGCACCGTTGGACACTTGTCAGTAATCGAATTGCTTACATTCAGGAAAAAATTCCTTATTCGAATTGGTTTTACATCCAATCTTGTGATAACCCCGCTGAATTGGGTTCCCGCGGCACTTTGCCATCAGAGTTGTTAGGCAATACACTTTGGTGGAAAGGCCCACAATTGTTGATTACCGCTTGTTTGCCACATGCTTGCTCAGACTCAAGCATGTCACCGCTAGTTATGACTGAAGCCCGTATAATGGCGCTTCAAGTCACCGCTTCATCAAATTTATTTGATACTCTGTTAGAAGAACATTCTTCTATTAATCGCATTACCCGCATTATAGCTCATATTTGTCGCTTTGTTGATAACGCCCGCAATCCAGACCGTAGGGGCTCTGGATCATTTTTGGCTGCTGAGTTATATCAGGCTCAGCTTCGCATTGTTCAATATGTTCAAGATCAATATTTTTCTAAAGAGATTTCCCTTCTTCGAGAACGAAAACTTTTGCCCAAATCGCTTCGTAAACTTTCGCCGTTTCTTGATGAACAGGGAACTCTTAGAGTTGGTAGTAGATTGGCTAATGCACCCTTGCCGTTTGACACTAAATTTCCCGCACTGCTACCAAGTAAAAGTCGTTTGACTAATCTAATTGTCAAAGATTGTCATGTCACCACTCTTCACGCAGGAATCCAAACCGTTCAATTTCTTTTGCAGCAACGATTTTGGATTCTATCCGCAAAGAAAGTAATTCGTAGTGTCATAGCTCACTTAAGACGTGTCGTTGGAGATCAAATCCTAACCTACGAAGAACTTTATACTGTATTTGTACAGGTCGAAGCAGTCTTAAACTCGCGACCTATAACCCCTTGTAGCAACGATCCATCGGATCTTACCGCCTTGAGTCCTGGTATGTTTCTCACCATGGAACCTATAACAGCACCTCCTGAATCTGATTTCTTATCTGTCCCATCTAATCGTCTCAACAGATGGCAGTTACTGAGTCGTTTGCATTAGGCATTCTGGAAACGTTGGTCGCAAGAATATTTACATACTCTTCATCAACGGAGTAAATGGACTGATCCCTCGGAGGTTGTTAAGCCAGGTACTCTTGTTATTTTGAAGCAAGACACTTCACCTCCTTTGAATTGGCCATTAGGGCGCATTATTGACGTACATCCTGGAGGTGATGGTGTTGTACGCGTTGCTACAGTTAGAACTGCAAGTGGTACTTTGAAGCGACCTCTTGTAAAGCTTTGTCCACTGCCAGTGGACCCTTAGTTTTGAAATAAGTAATTCAAGGCTGGCGGAATGGTGCGTTCCCGCAATTTGTTTAGTGTATTGTGTTCAATTTGATTGAATTACTTCATTGATTTTTAAACTTCTGCACCTTTTCTAAAACATTCCGTCGCGCTAATGCTAATCGTAAAAGTCTTTTTGCGTATAACATATAGACAGTATTGAGATTTTCGTGTTTCGCATCCCGAGCTATTAGGACGCTTGGGAGATTCGTGTGTCGGATCCCTAGCTATTTGGACGCTTGGGAGTTTCGTGTTTGTGCTCCGAACTATTCGGACACTTTTTTTGATTCCGTCTGTAGAGACGCCGCTTTTTGTTGTTTGCGTTACGATTTCGCGAGTTCTTAGCTCCATTCGTGACGACCGCTAAACCGCTTTCATTTTGTTTCTTTTGTGTTTACAAAAGCGCATCATTTGTTGTTAAACCCGCATTTTTTTGTATGATCAATCAATGAACATTACGTCGCTATTTTTTGTTTAACGTGTTGTCCAGACGAAGCTCTAAGAAACTGTTCCTGTTCACGGGGCTAGCCTCTGAAGAAAGAAGAACCAAGAAAACGCCAGAGCTTCGACTTAAAGGTTAGTGATAACTTTTATTTAGTGATTCGTTTATGTGACCGCACGTGTTTATTGATTGTTCCGCTAAAGGTCCTTCGTCAATTATATACTTGCATTGAACCAGCATTGAATTAAAACCGCAACATCTAATTCATACATTTTTTTTTTGAATATTCTCTATGGAATGTGCATCGAAGACATTACAATAGGTATAGTACTAACTTTACGAGATTTTTCAATCCATTGAACGTAGGAAACTATATAGTTTCTAATGGAGAACCTTCATCAACTTTACTCTACTGACTGAAATCCTGACTGATTTTTTATGTTTTTAGTATATATAACTAAATTTAATATTTTATCACAAAAAATGAAATGCGAAAACTAGGAGTTTTAAGAATAACTAGCTCACCAAAACTCGACATCAGGGGATTTATTGTGTGTAATGCTTCGGATACAAATCACACGAGGGAAATATGCTCATCCCAATAACGCTCCAAGTCATTCACTAAAATATTCTATTGTGACAAGAATCTATTTGTTACCACTCTTTTGGAATAAATCAGTGGCATTAATTGTAATTGTTTCAAATAGAACATCTACATTGTATTGTTGCATTCTGTCTTTGGTACAGGTCTTCAGGCCCTTACTAGCTGCATAGGTGTCTCATTTTCGGCACCAAGTTCTGACGTCTTCAAATTAATTTACCCAGTAAAATCTTTGAGGGATGCAGAGACTTATTCATGTCCATATAATCTCCGATAATCTCATTATGTAAATCTATTAGGACATATTTGTTTAGGATTATCAGTTGGGACTTGGTTTCTTTGCCATCATTGCTTTTGCTTTTTTAGGAAGTCCCATTACGCCCACAATGATTTCACGGACGCCCGAGTCGCTAGACGCCTCGTCCCATCGTGTCTTGGCTGTGTTTAATGAAAGGACTGTTTCAATATCTTGGTCAGCCATTTAGTCCTATATACAATGTGCTGTTGTCCATTCTTAATTCAGCTGTTCACAAACCTGTCGGTTCATTATTTTGTTTATTGCTGGCAGTACTTTCTGAAAGGTTCTGCTTCTTCCTGACAAAAACTGTTTCATGATAACCTCTACTTCCAAAGCAGATTGCAGAAGTTGATAACTATTAGTTATACAATAATCTCAGAGTTCGTTGAACTTCGACATCTCTAATACCAATTAAAATACTATGTGTAGCCATTTGATCTTTAACGTTCTCTGGTAGATGTGAGTAACCTAAAGGTACGATTCCAATCCACGCGGCTGACGACAGACTGCCGACAGCTAACGCTGTCGGGCTTTAGTTGTCGTCGTATAGATTCCGAACCCGACAGCCGGCACTGCAGTTGCGTTACAGTTTTACTAACTTTTCTTCGATGTACAGCATAGATAGTCAAATGTTGCAAGTTTTTTTGCAAGTATAAGAAGGCTAGTGGTTTTGCTAATGCTGGAGGTTTAGTGATTCGAGGCAAATTATTATTTTTTTTGTTCCCAAGTTGGTGAACTATCGTAAATCGTACCGAATAGCAAGTATTTAATAAATAATATAAATATCCTTAGTGGTTTTATTTATTTAAGTTATTGAGAGATCTCTTTCCAAATATTTTCTTTAATTCGTTCATCTTTATAATTATGATTTTTGTTATAATATAATCACGGATTTTTTTCTGTGTTCTTTGGGAATAACACCACATAAACTAGAATGTCTGTATATTTCAAAAAAATCCACACATTTCAAGGTACAAATCGGACCCCGTTTTCAATGGTATTAATACAAATGAACAAGAAATTAAAAAATTAAAAGGATTTTTAATGAAAAATGTAGTAATCACAATTTGAAATTAATGTTCAACAGTCAAACCCATGTATCTAAGGAAATACTGAAAATTTAATAATACAGGTTATCACTAGAAATTCTAAAGATCATGTGAAATAACAAAGCTTCTTTTAAATTGGAAGAATCTGAAAGCAGCAAAACAGGTGACGTCCTGTCGCACCGCAGTTGCAGTCATATGTCGGAATCGATCGATCAATACAAGTTATTACTGCAAAGTATTGCCGTCTGCTGCCGCGGCGCATGCTGTCTGCCGTTGTCATCTGCGTCTGCCGCGTGGATCGGAATCGACCCTTAACTGAGTTAATCGGCTAATGTCTGTTTCAAATTCTTGTAGACTCTCCATATTTTTCATTTTTCCACTCCTTTGCATTTGACGAAAGCAACTGATGATCATATCTTTTCTCTAAAACTGAAATTATCTTCTGGAAATTATATTGTTCGACAACTGGAAAATTAAACTTTTCTTGGCTATGCCATGCATGATCTGAGGTCATTGCCTCGAATTGGCCAAAATGAACTACCATCAAAGGTAGGTGATTTTATGAAGAAACTTTTGCTACTTAAGGTGTTCTGAAATCGTTTTCTTGCAAATCTAAATGGATATTTTTTTATCACTATTTTCACTGGATTCTGGATAATATTCAGTTCACATTGTACTTTGCTTCAGATTCAATTGACTTATTTCCGAGACTTCTATTGAACTATTAGAATCATAATTTATATCATTTATTGCTTTTGTATTTGTATTTTCTGGTTAACTACAGCTGCATTAGATGCTCAAATTGTTCTTTTCGATTCAAATGTTTTAAATTAATCTTGCTAATTTCTCTCAAATTCATCAATTTCATCAATAGTGTGTAGCTTATGACATTGTGATCAAAAGATTTTCTAATTTCTCATAAAAAAATTGCGCTCAACTTTCTGGAGATTCGTATCCAGTCTGGGTTTCGTTTTTATCCCGTTGTATATTTTCGTCCAGCTTATCGAAAACTCCTCACTTACATTTTAAAATTTAATTTTAAGTTCTAAAATTCCACTTCTGATGTACCAAATACTACGGACTTCAAGTTCAAAATAATTAATTGACACCATAAATAATCATTTTTTAATTTCTCACAAATCCACAATATATATTTCACTTAAAAACCACGATTTTCGACTTTACTATGTTTATAGCCTATCCTGCATTCTTGAGTGTACGGAAATTTTCAGGGAAAAGGGGTCTAGTCAAGAATTATTCATTTGAAGAAGTAGTTTTTTTAATCACTTAATTTTCACATATATTTGTTTACCATTGTTAGTATTGTTTCACCAGGTTAACTGAAGAAGCCAGTGCTAGTTTCCCCGAGAATCCTAGATCTCGATCTTTACATCTCCTGTCTACAAATTTACCGTTATGTATGAAATGCATAAATGAGTGTTCCAGAGACATTCTATTGTGGGAGGCGCAACTGATGATAGTTCAAGACTAGAAACAATATATATCATATATATTGTCTTGCGTACAAAAGCATGACACCTAGAAGAAAGTATTCAATATCTCTGACAGGTGCAGTAAGCTGAAAATTTTATCCTGACATTTCAACTTAGGAGTTACGGGAGAACATCAATTACACGGAACGGCTCAAAGTTCGGAACATATGTGCTAGTTTCTGTCCTACGTAGAGAAGAATGATAGCTCGACGAAAGTATAGAAAGTTCTACTTTGTATTTTGTAGAAACCAGTAATATGGTGAAACAATATTGTTAACAATAAATCAATATAAGTGAAAATTATTTTAATAAAAATTATAATGAATTTTCACCAAGTAAAAACGGAAATAATCATCAGAAGTAGATATTATTATAAGTGATTAACTTCGAGATGGATTATAATTAGTAGCGCAAAAAATGAACGTGGTAACACTATCATAGAGGTTTCTTAGAGTACCAAAATCTGCAATTGCGAAGATGTTTGATATATCAGCTTTATTTCACGTGAAATCCCGAGCAGGATCAAAAACTAACAAAAAATTAATAAACATCATACTATTTGTGTTAGTCAGGCATTATTAGCAACTAAATAGCCGCCAATCAATTCATTACTTTCAAAGTAGAAATTATGTAATTGAAAAGGACGTTCTGATAATAAGAAGTGCAATACTAGAAAAGGAAGTATTTATGCCATAGTAAACATTTGTGAAAAAAACGAGCTATATACCTATAAAGATTATAAAAAACTTTAGAATATTGTACATGAATGGAAGTAAAATAACAAACGTGTTTGGTATCAGCTATGGCGAGCAGTAAAATATTAGACAGATACATTTTCAAAGAATATTCAAATTCAAGAAACGAGGCAAGAAAATGTAAATAATGGTATATCTGACATAGGTCTTAAAAAATCATTTCATGTGTCAAAATGTGGAAACATTCTAGGCTAACATTGGACAAGTATGGAATGAAATGAATATCGTCAAGTTGGAGGTGTTGCTATAGCCATGGATAGGATATTGAGGAAATTGACACTTCGCTAGCGATTTCGCAATAGAATACTCCAATAGAACAGGGACAATTTTATAAACTTATTTCAATCCTGATAAGTACAAGACAACAAGTTTATATTGTCAAACATTTTAATTTCAAATTGTACACTTCTTTAATTGCCATTGCGCACTCTTACATTTCTTAATATCGTTAGTTTACTTGTGTTATTGCCATTGTGAACGAGATCTTATTTAGACAGTAATATTTCAAACATTGTGGTGTTATACCCAAGAAATTGAAAAATAGAAACTAGGGATGTCACGCTTATCATTCAGAAAATAACCCAACTCCATTAATTTGAGGTTATTCACAAGTGGATACACGTAGCTAACCCAAAATACACATGAATTTAAAGAAGAAATTGGCAGCCCAGTATATTGTCAAACGTATTGTTCCGGAAAGAGCTGAAATCATTATAGATGCTTGCTTAGATGGGAAAGCTAAAGCTGGAACAGTAATTATGTTTGATCCTGAACTTAACGCCGGAAACGTAGGCAGAGGAATCGCACTGGGGAAGACTCTGTTTCGTGCCATGGGGATTGTGCCAGTAAGGGCAATGAACCTGAATCTTTACTCGGTTGTGCTAAAGAAAGGAACAACTTTGGGCCATTGTTCAACAGTTTCCTCTGTAGTCAGAAGCACACAGCATGCAGAAATGCCATCAGGTAAACTATCTGAGGAACTGGAAAGACTCATCACCGATTCATCTAAGCATTTGAAACCAAACCAGAAAGCAAAATTGAGGGACATCGTTAGAAACTACCAGGATATCTTCGATGTAGGGAACAGCAAAAGAGGACGAACTGATCTGGTGAAACATAAAATTAATACTGGGGACGCTCAACCTATTCGACAGTCGGCGAGAAGACTATCCCTTGCTAAAAGAGAAGAAGCCGACAGGATAGTCCGCGAAATGGAGGAAGAAGGTGTTATTGAACCATCCAACAGCCCTTGGGCTTCTCCAGTTGTCTTGGTTAAAAAGAAAGATGGTTCGACTCGATTTTGCGTGGACTATCGGCAATTAAACCACGCTACAAAGAAAGACAGCTATCCCCTTCCAAGTATAGACGATACCCTGGATATGTTGGCTGGATCGAAGATGTTTTCCACCCTGGACTTGAAGAGCGGTTATTGGCAGGTGGAATTTGCTAAGGAAGACCGAGAAAAGACTGCTTTTACCATCGGCTCAGAACTTCATCAATTCACGGTGATGCCGTTTGGACTGTGTAATGCTCCAGCAACGTTTGAAAGATTGATGGAAACAGTGTTAAAAAACATGCCTGGTGTATCTTGACGACATTATCGTGGTTGGAAAATCTTTTGAAGACCACGTGAGGAACCTGGAGGAGGTACAGGGAGTAGCTGTTGACAAACAGAAAATCAAAGATGTCCAGGAATGGCCGATACCTGAAGATATCCATCAGTTAAGAAGTTTCCTGGGGTTATGCACGTACTATCGTCGGTACGTCGCCGGATTTGCCAACATCGCCAAACCACTTACTAGACTCACAGAGAAGGTGCAGTACCAGTGGAACGAGGAATACCAACGATCATTCGAGACACTGAAAAGAGCATTGACGAGTGCCCCCGTCTTAAGTTATCCTTTGCCTGATGGAAACTTCGTTTTGGATACCGACGCAAGCAATGTCGGAATAGGTGCGGTGCTTTCGCAGATCCAAGACGGTCAGGAGAAAGTCATCGGCTATTTCAGCAAGACCTTGAGCAAGCCTGAACGGAATTACTGCGTTACTCGCAGGGAACTCCTGGCTGTGGTAAAGGGGGTAGAACATTTCTACAAGTACCTCTATGGTAAAAGATTCCTCCTCAGGACTGATCATGCAGCACTGAAGTGGCTCCTGCAGTTTAAGAACCCTGAAGGAGAACTGGCCAGATGGATTGAGCGGTTGCAAGAATTCGACTTCGAGACTGAACATCGCGCAGGAACAAGCCATAAGAATGCTGATGCCCTATCGAGGAGACCATGCCCTGATGGCTGCAAACATTGTCAGCGAGCTGAAGAAAAAGGGGCTGTTCTCTGTAGAACTACCGCCGTCGATGACAATTGGCAACCTCAGGAGATCCAGAAAGACCAAAAATTAGATCCGGAACTAAAAGAAGTTATCCGGTGGAAGAAAGAAGACCGCAAACCTACGTGGCAAGAGATTTCCCGAGACTCACCAACCATAAAGTCGTACTGGGCTCAGTGGAACTCTCTCATCCTGGAGAATGGAGTTTTGTAGCGCGTCCTGGAGACTCCAGAGGGGGAAAACGACAGAGAACAGATTGTAGTTCCCAGAAATAGGAGACAAGAGGTTTTGCGAGAGCTACATGATGGTACAACCGGAGGACATCTGGGAGTGACCAAAACCTTGGGGAAGTTGAGAGAACGCTTCTATTGGGTAAACTGCCAAGTGGATGTCAAGGACTGGTGCCGGAAATGTACTGTTTGTGCAGCAAGTAATGAGCCTCAGAAGCGACCAAAAGCGCCAATGAAGCAATATAATGTGGGCAGTCCATTCGAAAGAGTAGCCATTGATGTTGCCGGTCCATTTCCTGAATCCGACTCTGGAAATAAATACATTGTGGTGGTGATGGACTATTTTAGTAAATGGGCCGAAGCGTATGCATTGTCGAATCAAGAAGCCTTGACCGTTGCTGATGTCCTTGTCAAGGAATGGATCAGTCGTTTTGGTGTTCCCTTGGAGTTGCATTCAGACCAAGGTAGAAACTTCGAGTCTACTCTTTTCCAAGACATCTGCAAACTCTTGAAGATCAATAAAACACGACGGCATTGCACCCGCAATCCGATGGAATGGTAGAACGGATTAATAGAACCATTAACCGCCATTTGTCAAAGGTAGTCTCTGACCAACAAAGAGACTGGGACCAGTATCTGTACTTGTTTCTAATGGCATATCGTTCGTTTGTGCACGAGTCCACGGGTCAGACCCCGGCCAGTATTATCATGGGACGAGAATTAAGACTACCATGCGATTTGAAGTTTGGATGTCCCCCAGGAGAAGAGATCGCAGGTGAAGACTTTGTCAGCCAGCTACGTCAAAAGATGAACGACATCCATGAACGAGTCCGGTTAAACATCGAGAATGCCAGTGCCCGAATGAAGGAAGCCTACGACATCAAAGCCGAGGGCGGAGGATTCCAAGTTGATGATCTTGTTTGGTTGTATAACCCGCAACGTCGTCGTGGATATTCGCCCAAGCTACAGAGATCTTGGGAGGGGCCGTACCAAATTGTGAAGAAAATCAACGATGTTGTCTACAGAATAAAGAAGCTGCCTCGTGGAAAACCAAAGGTCGTTCATTTCAACAGGTTAGCCCCTTATGCCGGAAGGTACTTCATCTTGAAGATAAACAACCAGTGGGTACCAGAGACATCTTTTATTTGGTAACGAAAACATTCTCGCAGGACAAGCCAACATACAGCGATCTTTGGAAGACTCTGGTAGAATTGAGGAATGTGATGATGGAGAAAAATCTGATGAAATTGGCGGTCCCAAAGATAGCCTGCGGGTTGGATGGACTGAATTGGAAGGTGGTGAGAAGTATAATGGAAACAATCTTTCGATTCAGTGGCCTCGACATCCTGGTATGCTGTCTCAGTACTCGCAGCCCAGATTCGAAGACCGTTGACTGTTACTTCCACCAAACTTCTCGTTGTCGAAATGGAGAGTCCTGTAAATATCGTCATACCAGGAAGGATTCTGGGACATTCCGGGACGAAATGGCCTTAAGGAGGGGGCAATGTTACGAGAATTCATCCTACAGCTGGTGCAATCGGCCCTCAACCAATTCATGGAAGGGACATTATTCCGATAAATTCTGGGAACCCGAAATGTTTGTCTCTCAACCGGCGGACCGCTGCCGTTACTGGGAATTCCTTTAAAGCTTCCAGAACGTGATGGAATTTCCCGATGGTTCGTGGACGTACCAGACAATTCTAAGATAAATGTATAAATAAGAAGAGCTAGCGATAGGAGGCATTCAGTTTTCGTCGGTCGTTTGTACAGTTAAGATAAAATGTAAATAGTAGTTTCTGTGAATATAAATGTGTGCAAAAGTAGTGGAAATAAATTAGAGTGAGTTAGACTGTGTTTTTAAATAAATCCAAGAACTGAACTGAACCCGAGTGTGAAAATAAAAACATTACAGTATTAAAGAAATATATGCGACTCGTTGGCATAAAGAAGGATTCCAAGTCCTCTGTACGCGTTGTATTTAAAAGCTATGATGGGTGATACCTGTTCAGTTAGTTCATGGAAACCTACATGTGAACAAGCGGATGAAAGACATGTTCCAAGAGTTAATATCTGAGATGAAGAAATCTGATTCGAGCTCGAATAAGATGGGATAATTGTAGAAGGCTAACGAAAATTCTTTCCCTTAAAAAACAGTTGATTTGATAGATGAACAATTCAGTCTAAAGTCGATAAATAAAGTGTTAATTTATATTGTTTAAGTCTAATTACTACTGTTATGTTCAGATATTATACCTACTTGTTTTATTAACAAATTCAATATTTATAAACCGAAATGTCAATAGTGTAAATTAATTCGATAGGAAACGATTTGGTATATTTTTTTCTTTTAATTATCGTCTAACATCTGGACGGCTTAAGAGATTGTGTGCATTAGTGTATCTATTCTTATACAATTCATTTGAGCACCCAAAATTAAGAAACCTTCTAAAAGGGCGTATATAAAAAAACATCAACGGTAGCCCCAAAAATTCCATGGATGTAAAAAGCTAAGGTTGAAGATCCCGAAGTCGAATACCATCTATACTTGTAGATGAGGGACGACTGGAACAATCTGCGAACGAATGAAGAGTATATAAGATGCAGCTGCTTGGAGAGGTGGCATCCTAGACGATCTAAACGTGATTCTAGACCAACAGTTTGGATTCAGACATCGACACGCCACCGAATACCAAGTTCTACGCCTTGTAGAATACGCCTCAGAAAGATTCAACCGGAATCGAAGAACAGCCTTCATCTTCCTGGATGTAGCAAAAGCCTTCGACCGAGTATGGCATGACGGACTATTAGTTAAGATGGCCCAATTAGGATTTCCCACTAACATCATCCAGCTAGTGGGCTCCTTTTTGAGACATCGAAGAGTAAGAGTACGAGAACGCCAAGAGCACTCCAGATACTGGACCACGGAGGCAGGGGTTCCCCAAGTAGCAGTCCTGTCCCCGAGGCTATTTTCAATCTACACTGCAGACAACCCAAAACCAGCCGACGCTATAATTGCACAGTTCGCCGACGACACAGCCATAGGATGCCAATCTTTCAGATTCGAGCCAGCCTTGAGGCAGCTGCAGCAAGCCACTGACAATTTAGCGGAATGGTGCCTTCAGTGGAAGATAGCCATCAACGAGGACAAAACCCAAGTTCTGTTCGTCAACGGGAGAAGCCGCACGACCGTTCCGACAGGAAACCTGACCGTCAACGGCAGACAAATTCCATGGAAGAACGAAGTCAAATACCTTGGAGTCATCATCGATAAGGGCTTGACTTTCACGAGGCATGTCCAAGAGACTCGTAATAAAGTCCGGGCTGCCCGTCAGTGCCCGTGCCAAACTTTACCCCTTAATAGGAAGATGAAGCAAGCTGGGACTCTTAAACAAGCTGTCTCTCATCAAGACAGTCATCTTGCCAATGCTGACGTACGCTTCAATAGTATGGGGACACACCAGCAAGAGCAATAGGCACGCCATCCAAAGGCAGGAGAACCTATGCCTACGCCTCGCAGTCGACGCACCCTGGTTCGTTCGTAACACGGTGATATTCAACGATTTACGACACCAACCAGTGCTTGCAGAAATGAAGAGAAGGGCCAGAGAGGCTTACGCCGAACAAGAACAGCACCCAAACCTTCACCTACGACAACTAATCGACAATGACCCCAGATTTATTGACAGATACAAACGGCCTAAGAACCAGCTCTGCCTTAGTGAAGGGGAAGAGGACGAAGAAGTCCAGAAATTGAGGACAAGTAAGTAAAAAATGAAGTATATAACAATTTTTTTTTCAGAAGACAACAATGGGGACCGGGGAGAAACCAACCTACCAAACAAAGAGAAGACAGAAGAACACACACCCACAAAACAATCGACGACAACGTGCACGCCCACAGAAGGGGCAATTAGCTATATATCATAGCAAAGAATGAGTCACGTAACACAAATAAGACACTTGCTGTAGTATCAATAAGGTAAAGCAACGGAACCAAACCAAAGCCAAGCTATCCCAACAAGAAGACAGCGATTATGCAGAAGGAAAACTGCGTTAGCGTAAAGACCTAAGTTAAGTCTCAGGGAGTGGACGGTAAGGGGGCTGGAAGTTCTCATCAGTAAAATTTTCTGAAGGACAAATCTAATTCCTGGGCTCGCGCATGGGTGTGTATGAGGGGTGCCAGTTTAGTTTTGAAGCAACATGTAGCACACCAGCTAAGAGCATTACTTATTATTTATTCTAAATAAGTTTATTTTAATAAAAATAAAGACGTTTAAAATGAATGTGAATTTTTGTGAAATTGAACCCATAGAAACTATTACAATGTCCGAACAGACTAGGTGATCCATCATTGTTCATAGTAAATCGCTGAGGTCAAACAGTTGAAATTTAAAATACAACTTGTATGTTTATACATGGATCCATCATTTTTCAAAAAAAATGGTATCGATGGGCGAGGAGAAATTATTTTTAAGGAAATTCGTTAGTTTAGCGTAAGTTAGACAGTGTTAACATTCTATTTTTTAAATCGATAATGATTCTGTAAAAATGTATTTACTAAGCGGGGCCAATTTTGAAACTTATTTTCAGAATTTCGATAGAATTTACGACATTTAAATTCACTAAAACACAAATCACTGCAGGTATAAGAGTAGACGGAAATTGAAAAGGTATTTCTGTGAGGATTTTGATACTTTGGGAACCAAAATACTTACGTGAAAATTGAGTAGCTATGTAATCAAATCTAATAAAAAATCTTGGCACTTTCAGAAATATCATCAATGTCAAAAAAGTGCAAAACGTCCCACATACAGGGTGTAAATTGTATGAATGTATATATTTCAGATTGGGAGGGTACGCACTAAATCATAGAAAAAATGTTGATAATACTTTTTTGGTTTTTAGGACATAATAACCAATTTATAGATATAAACATACTAAGTAAATTTTGAAAGTGGTGCTTCAGCATTTTTATGTTGCTTAATTATTTTGGAAGATATATATATATATATATTAAGTCACATATTTGAATAGTGATTTTTTCACTCTGAGGAATGTATCGGTGAGTGCTCAAGTAGTAATTGGATCTTACTTGTTTTCTGAATTTCGCATATTACACCAGTATAAATTCCTCTTCCTGGATAATATCCATAATTTTATTAATTAACAGTGACTATTAACTTCCTCTTCTTACAGATTTCCATTTAACAAGATGTCCTTACGTCGGCTGAATAGATAATCTCGTCTGCTCTAGGATAACACTTTCATGCCGTGTAATATATTTCGGGCTCTTGCCGACGATTTTTGGCAAATTCGGTTTCTGCTGAGCAAAAAACGCGTCTCTAGGAAAACCCACCTTAAGTGTATCATATAAAGTGTTTTCGTACCCATTGTACATTTTGGCGATTATACCTAAAACGGCCTAAGTTATTCCACCTTCTGTTAGAGTAACTTTAGTTTTCAACTGTAGCAACAGTTAACGCAACTTAGATTGTGTACCTGCGCAGGGTAGGCCAGCTAGTTAACTATAAAAAAATAACAAAAATGTAAGATCCCAATAAATGGTAATAACGCCTTTGATAAATTCATATCAGTTCATTCAGTTAGTGAAAGTGGTATGGACATTAAATGCACACAGAACCTACAAAAAAATTAACAGTTTAATAGTTTTTGTTGAAATTTTTACATTGTCAAAAGTTAGGTTAGGTTAGTGTGTTTATTTGAAAAAATCATTTGAGAACTATCTGACGTATTGAATTACGCAGAGATTATCTATAATGTTTTTTGTGAAATTGAAATGAAAATACACACATATAATAAGTCAAGTTAATAGAGTTCAGTATATAATAAAAATACCAATATTAATAAAGAGTGGAAAATTATGTTAGGGTTGTTCTTAGATGTAAAGAACACAATGCTAACATCAAATGGTGATATAAATGCCGTAATCATATTGAAATCGTTAAATAATTAAACCAGATCTGAACTAGTACACTTTTAATGAAATTTTTAACTAATAAAAATATAAATAAAATAATTTGGTCAAGTGCGAGGTGGACTCGCATACTAAGGGTTCCGTACCACCTTCAAGATTCTAATATTCCAGTTTCAGACAAGCAGGGAATGAGTGCATTTTTTTTAATACGCTTTTATTAGGTCGATCTGTACGTATGTATCTATCTATCTATGTAACGGAAACTTTCAACGTAATTTTCACCGACTTAAAGAAGTCCAATTTGGCACACGTGACAAGGGCCCATGACAATACAATGCTTTAAGTTGAATTTTCCCGTTTGTTGTCACTGTTCTTGACTAAATACAAATTCGTCTATTAACTACTGCCATCTAGTTCGCAGTAGTAGAACTTGCTGCTATGAAATGGAAAGGTTCGCAAACATGAAGTAAACTTTTTAATATAAATACTAAAGATATGCTTATGAGACTAAAAAAATTTTAATTCGGTTAGCTATTAAAGCATATTTTTTTAGTTTTTTTAAACTATAATTATTTTGTATTTACCCTAATATATTTTAAAGGAAGCGTTTTAAATTTATAAAAAATATACACTTTCTTTTTCCACACATAGACTTTTTATTTTATCTGTTTTAGTATTCGCTTGATTTTTATAAGAATACATATGTATTTAATTTTCTAATTTGGCCCCCAAAAATTAATATTAGAGTTTTATTTTACTAATAAACTTTCAGGGAAGCCGTTTATAATCCACTGTATGAATTTTTAGGCTCTGTAGATTGGAAGATAAAGGGCAAAATAGGTCAAATTTTAAATTATAAATTATTAAATCTATTATTCAAATTATTTAAAAATACAAAATAAATATTTTTCAAAATTTAAAAAATGTAATTTCTAAAGTGGGAATGAAGTCAATGTTTATATTTTGTAAATATCTTTTAAACAAATGATTTAAGAATATGATATATTTGTAATTCACATAATGAGCCTTTTATCTGATATGATGCGTTTGAAAATTGAATTTTTTTATTTTATTAATTTAATTTAATTATATAATTTGTCCCTAAAATTACTATGGGGGTTTTCTAATAGTTTTTCTTATAAATTTCAAGTGAGCCTAAGTACCCTTAATTATTTTCCAAGTTTTATGTAGTATGGTTCCGGAAATAAAGTGAGAAATGAGATTTTTTTATATCTTTATGTTAATATCTTGTAAACAATTAATTGTAAAAATATGAAAAATATATATTTGTCTTCATAATAAACCCTTTCATTTGATGTATTGCATGATGCGTTGAAAAAATATTTTTTTTATTTTTCGTTAAATTCTATAATTTGGCCCCCAATATTAATATTAGGAATTTTTCTGTAAACAAAAAAATAGGTCTTATAATTTGGGGAATAAAGGGGGGAACGGGTATTTTTTAAAATATTTTAAAATATTTATTTAAAAAATTTACAAAATATATTAGTATTCGTCATAATCAGCCCTTTGATTTGATATATTACTTGATATAAAAACTTGAGTGACGTGTCATAAATTCATTGTTCCAAATTTTCAATAACTTCTTTTTTTTTGGTACAGAAAAGGCATAACTAACATCTTTGGGATCTTATTAGAACATTTCGGGTCAAATAGCACTTGAAAATTCATTATTTCCATCTATAAATAGCAAAAATTGTAACTGACATGATAAATAACTTTGTATCAAAATTATGACATAACTAGCGAACAAGGGCCGATAGCTGAGTGGACTGAACGCATTGTTGGTAGTAAACAGTGGAAAAAAATTGAAATTTAGAAGCAGGCTATATTTTTGAAGATTGGGTGTCAATTTGATCAGGGAACAAGAGAAAGAAAGTTACAGATTTTACGGAAATGGAATGGTATTTTGAAAAAATTAGCCTTTGACTAGTGAAATTTGAGCAAGCGGATCAGCATACGAAAGAATCAAGATTGGAAAGTTCTTAATTAAAAAGTTAAATGAAGTTGGTGCAATATAAAAACCATAAATATGCGAAAGGGCATGACATGCGAAGTATTCAGATTTTAGCAGCGTTAAGGTAAACTAAGTTTGGGGTGACTTTTAAATTGTTAGAATGTTTGACAAACATTTTTTTTAATGCAAAATTTTTAACTGGTAGTTCTAAATTATTGAAAAAGCAACCATCAACCAGAAGAAAGCAGGTGTGCACAGAAGTTGTTCAGTTGCATTCAGTTCAGAAGCCAATTTAAAAGAGAGCAGTTAAATCAAGGAGCAGATAGAAAGCGGTATTGGTTCGAGATTGCAGTAAATGTAGAAAAAGGAGTAGGCAGATAACGGAGCAGATAGATAGCAGGTATTGGAAAGCGAGTTTAGAGAAAGCAGAGGTACAGAAAAGGGGTTTGAGGTATCAATCAGATACATCAGAAGGTACAGAAAAAGCTTTAAACACCAATAAAACAAGTCATGCGGATAAAGTAGTTGACGCTTTAAGACAAACTTAAAGTTATAAAGTAGTACAATTTGCAGTTGAATAATAATAGAAGTTACAAATTTTTTGATTCATTGGGAGATATACATTTTTAGTATCGGGTTTTTAAATTCAAAATTTAGTAAATTTCATTTGAACTATCATTGTCTTTTAAAATTTATTTTGTTATAAAATTCGTTCAATCAAATTTTTTAGATTGATTTCCATTTTACTTAAGTGTTGATCGATATTTATGATTTTTATTTATTTTCGTTTTGCGTTTTTAAAGTTCATATGGTTGTTTAGTATATAATATAAAATTTATAATAACAAAATAAACTGAAACATTTGTGCTTTATTGACTGACAATAGTCGATTGAATATCATAGCTTTCATTACAGGTTTGAGTCTCAAAGAGCCGGAAGAAGAAGTTGTGGTGGAATTTTTATAAACCAAGGAAATTAGTGTTTTGGAAATAAATTATTTAACAGATCAATTTAAAATGCATTTATGAAATAAAAATTCCATCAGAATATAGTTATAGCATTATATAGAAATTCTTTTTAAGTGCCAGTTTGGTAACGACTCTCGTACATTCGCATCCAATGCTTTTTTCCCATAATTAAGAACGTAATTCGGAATGTAACATTAGGCCTTATCTTTATAGCCGACTGGTTTCCCACCGCGATCTAAAAAAACATTATGCCAAAATTAATAGGAAAAAAACACATGAAACACAATAGTTTGTGCTTGCTTGATATGTGAAATTACCGTTGAGCAAATAAGCTTTAAAGCGCTAACTTTCACTTTAGATAAGACTTCTCTTTGAATTCTTCGTTGAAATTAGATTTTGCTTGCTTACATTACAGCACTCTGAACGGAAATGAAATTTTTAACAAACGAGATGAAATTCTGGAAAGCGCTCTTAAAATTAAAATTCATATGTTAAATACTGCGAATAAATAAATGAGATAAATTGTGAAGTGTGAACACGGAATGCTGAGTCTTCGTAATAGCGAACATTCCATTATTAGATCTGCTAAATTCAAAATTAAGATAAGATGTAAATGATGGGGGTATAAAATGGAAAGGACAAAGGGCAAAACTAACGTAAAAATGTCATTCCAGCATTTAAGAATATGCGAACTGACTGTGCTTATCAAGATAGCATTTGGGTAATTGTTTTGTGGATTATAAAGGTGCATTATGAGTTGTTGTAGATATACATATGGTTTAATTTACATGATAATAATAATAATAAATAGATAACGTTAAATTAAAAACAATTAAATATGAAAAAATAAATTAAATACATACTATACAGTATATTTGCTGCCTGTTTAAAGTTGTTTCAGGTAAGCTGAAGTTTCAATGGGAAGCCGACATTGGATGAATTAGAAAGGTATTTTAGAGGAGAATACTCCCCTAAAGGATTTTCATATTTACTTTATTTTTGTCAGGGAGTAGCGGTCGTTTGAGTTTTTTAAAAAGTAGCTTTTGGAATATATAATTCTTAGAAGGCAGGCGTTGTACTCGAATTTTAAACAATTTGTTAACTGTTATTTTTTAATATCGTTAGAATATTGTTTAGTGTAAATTGCCAGAAAATCTCCAAGGAAAATTAAAATTTATTTCACTATGTTTAAAAAATAATGGAAATTGTACCTAATGCACCTGAAGTTATTTGTGAGCTTCCTTAAGGAGTAAGGCCTTAAAATTTGTAAACTCAGAATTTTATCTGATAGAATTGGTATAATTACTGATCTACAAATAAACAAAATCTCAGCTAAAGAATTTGAATATCTCTTGAACGCAGTGGAGTACCATATATCTAACAAAATACTAGATGTGGCTCCATTAGAGTTGGACCACATTTTCGCTGTATTAACTGCTCAGTATAAGTATATTTTCGTTCACCCACTTTCTAGTTTGATTTCGTGTAAGGATCTGACTGTTTTTTTAAATTTTTGATATTTTTATACCCCACTTTAATTTTTTCTTTTGTCTTTGTTAAAATCTTGAAATATAAACAATCTACTGCCAAATAAACCCAAAAATTAAGGCAAATGATAATTTTAGAGTGCCCGTATATATACACGCTTGGGAACTATATAGATTTCGTTACTTCAGAAGATATGAGTAATGGAAACCAAACAGTCAAAATTATTATATACTACTAGAAACAGGTTTTCGTTATTAAATAGTGTTGCGGTTATGTACAGTCAAAACATATTTAAAAATTTAGCATTGCATGTTAGACAACTGCACACAATTATAAACCTGTATATAAAATATAAAATTATTTAAAACAATAAAATTACATTCTACAAAATGAAAATATGTGTATTATATTATTTAATATTATTGCCAATGTTGCTTCCTAAATAAATATATATTATCGCCACTCATCGCTGAGGACATTTTTCCTACCATATGAAATTTTAAAACATCCTTTTTAGCCCCTATCCTTCCTTTGGTTTTATCTTTAATCTACCGGAACCTCTCGTCTAAATTTCCATCTCTAATCTATTCATAATAGTTCCATAAGTCTTCCAGATTTAGTATTTTGTTATTTTGCATATTGTGTTTTCTTAGATTGATTTTGTTGTGTCTGGGAGTCTGGGCATATATAGTTGTTTTATTTTTCATGTCTTTGACATTGGCATACTTGAATTTTGACTATTGGTCCAAAAGCCATCCAGTGGTATAAGTTTCTTAGCCCATAGTGTCTTCCCTAATAGATGCGATTTCAAGATCTTTTAGAAGTGGGACCATATAGTATTGTCTCCTCCTAACAGTTTTGCTAGGGATATCGTTGACTTTAAAGTTTTCACAATCAGCGTTTCTTCGAAAATATCTTCAAATATGTCATGATGGAATTCCTGAACATTGGATGATTGGGGGAAGATTGCAATATTTTTATTTGCATTTTAAAAAGTGCATATTCGCCAAATTAACTATACTAAAACTGATAATTTAATTTACTTGTATAATGTTTAAGGGCAAAGGAGCACAAATTAATAATTTGGTATGAGTTGGAATAGTACGTTAAATATTTCCTGATACCCCCGACATTTGTCATAACCCTTGCAAATTATAATGTTTTTAACCGACTTCCAAAAAGGGGGCGGTTATCAATTCGTCGTCACGTTTTTTTTTTATGTATGCTCAGTGATTATTCATAAACGGCTTGAACAATTTTGATGATTTAAACGGTAGGGTATTAAGGACAGAAGAGCACCTACCATATAATTTTCCATAACATGAGATTTCCAGAAAATTAGAATAAGGACTAACTAAGAGACTACATTTCAGTGAATTTCAATGAATCTGTTTTATCTAGAACGGCTCAACCAATTAGAATATTTTAAATTATACTAGCTGTCGCCCTGTGGTCGAAATTCGACCAATTGTGTCAATATCTCTGGCAGGTAAAGTGTCCTGAGAATTTTATCGTGACATTCTATCCTAGGAGTTTAGTTAGTGAGATAGTTTCCTAGAAAATACTAGATGTCGGTCTTACATCTCGCTTCTACAAATAAGTAACGAAATTCATGTTCTTTTTCAGATATAATTAATAGGACTTTATTTGTTCAAATTCGTAATTCCTAATTTAATATGACAACAATTCAACCGCTAATGGACTACCCTACATATTTATTTTATCTAACCACCTTGTATAACTATAATTGCACTCAATTGTATATGCAACTGCTCATGGACCACACATAATATTTTTTTAACATTTTTGAACCACCCGATAAACCATTCCGTATATGCGACTTACTATAAGCCACCGTATTTACTCTTTTTGTTTGTGAAATTTTTAGCTATCTTCTTAACAATATTTCTACTCCGATCTATATTTCAATCATCATATATATTTTACCAAATCATCCTGTATTGAAACTCTTGTAATTTCAAAACTCAGATGTCATAATTATTAACACAATTTCGTTCTTTCTCGGTAATACAATTTTTCCCGAGCAATCAATTTGTAGACGTCAAATTGAAATTTCGACAGTCATAGTGCAGTTTGGGTGAATTACGAATAATAAGATAAATGTTAATAAAACAAAACATTATATGTATTATATTGTTAGATAAATAAGTAAAAATATATTTGCAGCATATCACATCTCTTTAAAAGAATATTTAACAATTTCTGACTGACTGCTAATATTTTAGACGACATGTTAAAATTAATTTAAAAGATTACCTTATATCGAATAAAACCGCAATATATTACTAATACTTATTCAATTTTCATTTGCACATAGAATAAAATAAAAACGAATATTCAACTTGAGTGGGTCTGAAATCAAATGTATCAATTAGCTTTATAATCTCTCAATAGTTAGTTTACTTATGTAAAAGTTTTCATCGCGGGATTATATCAAAACATTTAAGAAATACAATGCACCACCTGTTAATTTATGTTAAATAAAACCTTTATTTGTTGACAATTTTTGCAGATTCATTGAAATTGAAAATTATACATTGATAATTTTTTCATTGCATTGAGAAGGTATCTTAACCTAGCGGATTACATTGTTAAGAAATGTCAAATTTAAATTCAATCTGCTACATTGTGGTTGGCTGTGAACTGGTCGAGAAATTAGAACCATTGCCATGATGTCAGATCTAACTATTTATCTTCAATTTCACTATTTGTATTTATATCATAGGCTTTGTAATCTTAGTTAAATTGTATGAAACTTTTAGCCTTTACTGATGTAATTTTCACTTAAATTTATTTACTATTGACAATTGTTTCACCAGGTTACTGGCTTCTTCAGAATACAACGTAAGACTAACAGTTAAATGCCTTAAACTATTACAAAAAACTATGGTGATGCAATTACAGAGGTATTTAGAGGATTATTGAAGCAGGTAGGAGGGGATTATCATATTAAGAAAGTACAATATTATAATAGGGGTTTTAAAAATGGATAAATTATGGCTGTAATGAGTTTATATAATTATATTGAAAAGATTAAGTAATGGGGATGAATTGGTTTCGGTTTGATCATTCAACAGGTATGGTGAATTTTTGTTTTTGTTAATTTCTAATGTCTCTAAAAGATATATGAAACAATTGTCAATAGTAAATAAATTTAAGTGAAAATTACATCAGTGTATTTATTTTAATATAATATTAAAATGAATTTTCATCGAGTAAAGACTGAAACTATCATCAGTTTAATAGTATAATGTTAAAATAATAACATATTATCGGAAAAACATTGTTCAGTTGCCACGCAATACAAATTTCTGATTTTAGTTGACAAACTCTATTTATAAAAACTTTCGAGTACTCAATATATTGTCATTATCCTAT
Organism: Octodonta nipae; assembly: GCA_034190945.1. Classification (NCBI taxonomy): domain Eukaryota; kingdom Metazoa; phylum Arthropoda; class Insecta; order Coleoptera; family Chrysomelidae; genus Octodonta; species Octodonta nipae. Next base: position 39,291,357 of record CM067221.1, on the reverse strand, counting down.
AATATAATTTTTATGTGTGAGTTCTCAATATCATGATAATGTAGAATAACTTTCAGAACCAAACAAAATTTGTTAGTTTTTCGTTTAATTTAGTTTGTTTTTCTGATTCGAGTCAATCCGTCTTACGATTTTCTCTCCACGCAATCTGGCAGCACTGTGGACAATATTATAAATATATTTTAGCATTCTGCACTGAAGGTCGTCAATAGCCACTAAACATAACAAAAATCAAATAAATTGGTTTGAGGGACAGAGGAGAAAATGGTACGTACCTAACCGTTTTGTCTTTGCCTATTTATATATAGATTCTACAAAGAGATGTTCCATCTTGATTTCGTATAATTCTCTATAACGTAAAACATATCGTTTTCCTGAAAATCGTAAAAATATGTGCAAACACGGTAAACATTAGAGTAAATGTCAAATTTTCATCATAATTATCTAGCTTAAATGTCAAGATATGCCCTGAAAGTAGTGTTTTCATATTATGGGGCTTGCAGTCGAGTGAAATGGTTTAGAATATTTCACTAGTGTATAAGGTATACGGTGGTAGGTGTGTGTGTACGCGCATCGAAATTCAAGCAGCAAGCAATGTGCGCACTTGAAATATAGGGCGAAGTAAAATTACAGTTAGACAGATAGGTTCAAAAAAATCTGTTATATTTGGTGGCATATAAGTAGTTACGTATACAAGGTGGTTGAAATAAGAGTGAAATATAACTATAGTATACAAAGTGGATCAAAAGACTTAAAAAAGTTAAATAAGCATATGGAATAAGGATATTTTCGTAATATAGGGCGGAGTGTTAAAAAAATATTAGAAACAGTTGCATATACAGGATGATTGAAATATAAGGTGGAGTGAATTATAGTCATAAAGGGTCGTTAAAAATGTTATATAGTGTGTAGCTGCTTATACTTGACATATCGGGTGAAATAAAATTATAGGTATACAGTGTGTTTTAAATAATACAAAAATAGAAAGAGTCAACAGGGTGGAGATTATTAATACTTATACAGAACAGTTGCAACATATCATGGAGTTAAATTGTGTACCGGGTGATTCAGAAAATGATAGACAAATAATTTATATTGGGTGACCAATACACAGAAACATAGACAGGGTGGTTGCAATATAGGGTGAATTAGAGTTACACTTATAGAAAGTGGTCGAAATAATAAAAGAAATAAAAAAGTTTAAAAATATGTGGGTAATATAGAGAAAAATACAAATTAGGGAGAGAGGGGGAGATAAGAATATGATAAATAATCATTAGAATTGTACCCTAAATCAGATAAAAAAGTATTTGTCAGAAAATAGTTATTGATTGCACACTGTTTCCAAACGGTTTTTATTTTAAGCCAGTTGAAGTCGGTTGTTTTTTAAATATAAATTATTTTTTATTACTATTCCACAATTTGTCTAGGTTTCTTTCAAATCTTTTTCAAACTTGAACGCTAAGTATTTTATTATATACGTGGGGAGTGGAACAATTTATTAATGCGCTCTTTAATATTTTTATAAAACACATCACAAAATTACGTAAAATGTATATTTGTACTCTTCCTTGATTTTTTAAATGTTCCCCCGAAAATTAACATTTGGGCTTTCTCTAAAGTTTTCCTGATAATATTGAGTGAGATCCTAAACTGTATTTTATGCTCAGTAGTTATGATATAAGGGGGAGAATGAGTTGAGTATCATATATTTTCATTAATATCTTTAAAGCAAGGCCTTGTATAACTATAAAAATATTATGCATTTTTCGTAGGAATTTTTCATTTAATAATTTAATTGGCACCCCATTATTAATAATACAACTTCCGTTACATTTTTTTTGTGCATGAGTCGATTGAAGTATATTTTCCTGTACACTTTTTAAAAGTAATATTTAAAAATTATAAAAACTGTATTTGCATTTTCTATAAAAAATCCATACATTTCATACATTATATAATTTCGAAATGATTGTTCGGGGGGTCCTTGATTATTCTTTCTGCTCATTTAGGTCTTCTCTCCTCACTCTTTTCTGTAAGTGAAAAGTATTTTAAATTTTTGTTCTAAACAAGGTGTAGTAGGGGCAATTTTGGAAAACTGCCGGTATTTGTGGTTCTCTCACAGAAAGTATTCCTCATCGATGTTCTGGGACTGCTCTTAACAAATATGTTCGGCCAGAGTCATAACTGATTCTGCTTTTTCCGGATTTGGACCGCGTTATTTTTTTCTTCTTCGAATTTATTTATATACCTAAACCAGCATAAAAACAAAGTTTTCCGACTTTTCGCACACTCTTATAAAGGGCTTTATATATAAATATTACTTACCTTGCGGCGATTCCATTCATTTAGTCTTTTTCTCACAAACACACTTTGAAACTTCACTTTTATTAAACTTGTTATACTGACGCACAAATTGCAATAGACTAATAGGTACGAAGAAATAATAATTAGCTCCACGAAATTTTCAGGTAAAAGAAGGGAAGGAGGCACCTAATTGTGATATTTTGTATACGTTCCTGGAATATAAGTGATTTATTTTGTTATATCTGTTGAAATGTGAATGCAGGGTTGCCAGATGGGCGAAAGTTCAAAACTTTTGTCTCGCTTGAAATTCTTGGGATTTTTGGCGAATTCAACGGCCTCAGGGAATTTTCTGGTGAAATAATACGGAGATTTGGCCACGACAGAGGAGCTGTCGAAGAGGATTTGGTGGCCGGTTTCGTGATGATGTTGAGCTCCAGCAAAGTTTGAAAGCAGGCCCGTTTTCAGAGAACGTTTGTGCTCACCCAGATGAGTTTTTATAGATCGACCTGTTTCACCGATGTATACTGACCCACACGAACATGGAATGGAATAAACACCATTAGATGAAAGAGGATTTTGTTTATCCTTTGAAAGGGTAACATTTGTGAGATTTTGAATAGTGGTTTGTAGACTGTTTGCTTATGGAGAAGCTTCCCAATTTTTTTTCTCATCCTGGAAAAAGCCCCTTATAAGTATGGGTAAAACGTCGAAAAACTTTGTTTATATGCCGGTTTGGGTATATAAATAAATTGATTCGAAAAAAAATGATGCGGTCCAAATCCGGAAAAAGCAGAATCAACTAAACATGTGTATTATATATTATGTACACTTAACGATTTTGGAAACAAACTGTCATTGTTAAATTTGTTTGACCAATATGACAAATCGTGAATCCCAGCCAAGATACTCAAGAAATTAGGCATCAATAGTATAACTAGACTAGTAGATCAAATTCTAGAGTTTTCTTTTCCTTAGAACATCTGTGTGGAATCACTTTCTGTAAGAAACAATCATTAATCTGGACAATTGCCCCTACTATACTTTGTGTCGAATACACATTTCATGTACTTATCTGGTATATGAAAGAAGTTAGGAGAGAAAACCCCAATGAGCAGACACCAAAGCACTGTATAATGCTCTAGAAAAAAGTATTTACTATTTAATTTTTTAATTTGACTGTATAAATTAACGTTACAATTATTATTACATTTTTGTTATTAACTTGTATGAACTACAATATTCTATATTTGTTCAAAATATTATGTTCAAGCATGTCATAGATAAAGGGAATTTGTGTTAATTTTGTATATCTTCCTGGATAATTTAAAGATAAAACATTTTAAAATTACAAATAAATATTAAACATGAAGGACTTAAAAAACATTTTTTATTTCATTTTCTAATTCCGCCCACCTGACTCAAATTAATGTTAGATGTCCGCTTTCATCTATTCTATATACATTAAATTAGGAGACGAGAGGGGTATTTTTTATTATTCTGTTATTAAATTTTGGCCAGAAGGGACCCCAAAATGAAAATTTGGTCACCTCTGTATTCGCAGCAAATTTTCATTCAGTAATTTCAGAGATATGCCCGGTAAAAGAAAAAATTAAAAATAGAAAAACAAATTGATTATAAAGAATATATGCTCTTTCAATTATTTGAAATATTTTAAAATTGCATATATGGTGTATGTAAACAATAGATTTTATTGTTATTATTATTACTTGAACATCCGTTCTTGAAAACTGCTCTCTGAAACTTCGTTTGACATATTAGATAGAGTGTATTGATTATGTGAAATTTAAAAAGATTTCATTTCGATTGTTTGACAATTTGGGAATTGAGTAGCTAGTTTGAGCATCGATGTCTCCCTATGCCGACGAGCCGTCTTGGGGATGGTGATGAGGCATGAAGAGGGACGTACAGGTTGCTCATTCTCATTCTAGTCAAGAAAGAGGCGAGCAAGTCGCAGATGCGATGCCCAATAACAAGACGGGGACGGCGAAGCCTTGTCGTCATGCATTTTTATTCCCCTTCGGTCGCGAGCGAATGTTTTAAGAAGGAGCAAGGTATTAAGGAACCGGTCGACAAAGCTGAAAAGAATAATGATTCTTAATTTTCATTTCGTTCCTATACTCGACTACGTGACCAGAAATTCAAATGTATATATGTCATGGGAAAATTTTTTGTACCCTGCCTTGACTTCGACTTGGAAAAGTTAAGCCATTTGTTGGGAAATTCAATAATGCTTCCAGCGAAATGTCATTGAGCAGAATATCATCGGTCATGGGGAAATGACATCACTAAACTGGATGTCTCTGCTTGGCAAATATTTCTCTGTTATTAGGAAAAGGGTAGTAGGCACGTCATTTTAAAGTGAACCAATTTTAATATATAATATAATCATATTTAAAATAACATTTTGTAATCTGATTATGATTTTTCCTGCATGGGCGGCATTAAAAATAAATAAAAAAATTCCGTACTCAATTTTTTTATTTTCTTTTCTGAGAAAACAATTTACATAGTTATCGTCAAATTCCTACACTAGAAACCAGGACAAAAATTGTAATCGACATATTAGTTAAAATTTAAAAAAGTACCTACAGCATTAACTACGGACGTAAAATTCTACTGTAGAATATATACATTTATTTACTACAAACTTCAAACTAGTGTTACACAAATGCATGACCAAGACCAGACTTAGCCAGTCTTTGCATTGGTCTTGCATCAGTACACCTGGTCTACTTGGTCTTGGTCTCGACTTTGAAGTAAGATAAGATAGAGATTCCGAATCCGGCTCCCTATTCGGAACCTCTCTGTGCTATTTTTCCCGAAAATCCTAGATGTCGGTCTTTACATCTCGTGTCTTCAAATTTAACAAAATGTATCAAATATATAAAGAAGTGTTCGAGAGGACATTAAATTGTGGGAAGCGCAACTGATAAACATTTCCTAACCAGAAAATATATATATATATATATATATATATATTGTCTTGCGTACAAAAAAATGGGATCTCGAAGAGAGTATTCAATATCTCTGACAGGTAAATTTAACCTGAAAATTTCATCCTGACATTCTAACATAGGAATTACGGGTAACAGCAATTACATCGAATGACTCCAAATTCAGAACCTCTATGTGCTAGCTTTCCCTGAAAATCCTAGAAGTCGGTCTTACATCTCGTATCTTCAAATTAAACCAAATGTATCAAATACATAAAGAAGTGTTCGAGAGGACATTCAATTGTGGGAAGCGGAACTGATGAAGGTTCCCTAACCAGAAACAATATATTTTATATATATTGTCTTGCGTACAAAAGAATGACACCTCGAAGAGAGTATTAATTTGGTAGGCAACACAGTTCAATTTGTTAGATAGGCAATTTAAAAACACGGTCTACCAAATACATAATAATTGATCCCAAAAAAATTATATCGCTATTATTATATTTAATTTTTATACAAGGGTTACACTGTATGTCTAGTTTCTCACAAGCTTACCATGTATTATGGATTCTTACTGATTTTTTTTTCGTAATATACCAAATATCATTATCATCACATCATTGTGTTGCTTTGTTAAGCACCAAATTCATTGTATCAAATTTTCGGATTTATGTGATATTGCTGAGATGTCCTTTACAAATAGTGCAAATAATACTATGCTCACTATCGATCCCTGAGCAAACCTAACAAAATCTTTGAGCTTGTCCTACCTTGAGATATTGTCTTCCCGATATAAAACTAGATATTCTACTCTGAGGTACTCTCGTCCAGCTATACTTGTACAATTCATGAATGACGTCATATACTAAATACTAATATACTGCCATGGCCCATAAGCGGAAGGATTACCGACTAAGAGAGACAATAGAATATACCGTTTTGCGGTACTTGAACCGTTATGTGCAAGCGTTGCAACAGATAAAATAGAGAGACATAAGGATAAAATGAAGCATTTTCGAACAAGAGCAAAAGACACACTAAAACGATGTGTACATATTGTTAGCAGTATATTAATGTTATGTGTATGCCTGACGTATATCAAGGCCTTGCTGAGGTTTACACAAAAAGTTTCAGCTTTTTCGCAAGAGTTTAAGTAGTTCGAAATGAGAAAATAACCCCAAAAAAAACATTGTCCTAGAATATTAATAAGCTTACGATTTATTGCATCATAAAGGAGCAAAGAGGGCTCAATACACGATCTGTAATATTTTTCCTTAGCCAATTCCCCGGCATCTTTTTAATTTATGGTCAAGGATTACACAAAAATGGCAAAAACCGTATTGATGATGTAGACTACACATTAAGCAATATTACAGAAAAAAAAAACAGTATAATTTTCTATAAGGTGTAGTTTATCTTTTTCCAGAAAATCGGAAAAAACCAACGTAGCAGGTAGCAGAAGCTATGGAAGATAACTAGTGCTGTCTGGAATTAAATACTTGCCATACTAAAATCTGATAATTGGATGCAGAGGATAAGGCTTGAACATACTAGAGAAAATAATTTAAAATACCTGGGAGTTATATTGACGGAAGAAGGATACGATCACAAAGACATACCACGTCAGCTAAACTCATTACTATAGAACAAAGCTATATGAGAAAAAACAAAAACGTAACATTTACAACAGTTTTCTACCAGGGTTGTAAATAGTACAGGTACATATGGCTCAGAAGTCTGGAAATTACCTATAAACTGCAACACACAATTAACTGTGTAGAGAATAACTTTTGGCGAAGCTGCTTCAGATTAGACAATTTAATCATATATAAACAAATACAACTGAAGAAGTAATGATGATAGAAACAACATGCTACAGAGAAAAAGCAACTTTCTCAGTACAGCCACATTAGACGGATGAATAGTGAGAGATCACCGCATTCCCTAAAATGGGTTCTAAAAAGCAGAAGAAAAAAACGAAGGGTTCAGAAGTATTGGGAAAAGGAATCAATGTAGTTATGAACAGAAGAGATATTGAAATATACTCATGGAAAAAAAAGAACAATGAAATTAGAGTTGCCACAAACGACCAAAGCTGTCAAACAGGCACTCTATATATAAAACTTAAATAAATACTTCAAATTAGTTTTGAAGATTGCAAATGCTATAGATTAAAGAAGATCTCAAGTTGACGATAAGTAAGGAGTTGCAATATCCCTGAGCTACCACCAAACGTAATAGAGTTATACAATAAGATTCCCAGTTTTTGTTTTTGTGACTCACTGAGAATTCATCATAATCATAATGTGGGTGTGCTGTCTTCAGAGATTCTGACATTTTTTTGTATGTATTGCCCATAAATCTATCTCTCATTTTAGGAAAATAAATCCACTTCTTCCCCAAAAACTTACAAAACCGAGTTTTGGATTTAAAATAAACAGTACGTATATGTAAATAAAAATAATAGTCGTGATAAAAATATAAATATAAACTTAAGCTGATTTTGTTATACAACATTTCTTTAATATTCACTGACCTCTAGTAGAACTAAAAGATTGATATTAAGTAACAAAACATAAACCTATACAATAAGTAACACATTCATTGTTGTTAAGAAACTACACACGTAGTGAAGACTGTAGAGGTGCTCATTCTTCACCGAGTTCAAAAATAGAAGTTGAATGTATGTAAGCCATACTAGATTTTAGGTTTGCTTGCTACCGATTCAAGAATGTATTTTTGAGTATGTAGTTAGTTTGTACACAATGAGTAACATTGAATGTGTGATTTGTTCAATAGTGATGTTTTTTAATTATTTTCGATTGTTTACTTCTACTATGAAGTAATATTTGTTTATTTTTTTTAATGGGTTAGTTTTTTTAGATATTTTTTCAGCTTTTTGGTTCTATTTTGAACTCTGATAGTTTTTATTGTTTATTTTTTATGTATAATGTTAATAGACTGGAAGTAATGCCGAAAGCACCTTCATCAGAGAATGATAAATTTTCTGCTAAATTGGCAGGGAGCAGTTATATCAACAAAATGAGATTGGTGCTCGTTGACTCAATAAGCCAAAATGCTGTTTAATTAAATTAATTATTATTACTGTTGGTTTTACGAGTTTACCTTATGATTTTGTTTGCTATGCTAAACACCCTGTGTATGAATGCACCGAATAGCAATTTAGAACATGGCATATGAGTTATCAATTTATATTAGGCCGAGAGTCAGTGACACTAAAAGCCCAATCATCGCAGAATTGAATACTTTCCATATAAATCGATAGTTAACAGGTATGCATATAAACTGAGCTTGGTACTTGCTGATTTAATGAGCCAAAAATTTATTATACTAAACTTACCATCTATATGCATGCGATATACATAGAACCGTCTAAAGTTCCTGCACTATTTCCTTGGAATTCAAGTATTAATGAGCAAACGTAAGATTGAGATACTTTGGTGTTTTTTTAATATATATTGGTTTTTCGGAGTTTTTCTAAAAAATTATATGTTACAAGTTATTCAAAGATATACGAGACAACCTTGACTCTTCCTTAATAAAATGCAATTTAAAAAACTATTCAAATTGATAATTAAGTATATTATACGATATCCAAGCAGCTATGTGTTCACTCCTAAATTTCACCCTTTACGAACAGAATACTTTTCTCAAATTTACCATTTCACCAATCCCAATGTTCACTCTATTTTAAAAATTATTGTACAAATCGGTTCACAAGTGGGGAAGAAAATCAGTTAAAAATATATATAAAAAACACGCCGAATTGATAATGTAATGTTTTCATTTTCACACACGGGTTCAGTTCAGTTCTTGAATTTATTTAAAAACACAGTCCAACTCGCTCTAATTCATTTTCACTACTTTAACACAATTTATATTCACAGAACTATTTACAATTTATCTTAACAACAATGCGACCGTCGAATACTGAATACTTCCATCGCCAGCTGTCCGCATTTATATATTTCTCTCTGAATTATTCTAGCGAGTCAACGAACTAACTGGAAACTTCTTTCATGTGTTCTGTGAGCTTCAAAGGAATTCCCAGTAACGGTAGCGGTCAGCCTGTTGAGAGACAAAAAATTTCGGATTCCCAGAATTATCGGAATAATATCCCTTCCACGAATTGGTTGGTGGCCGATTGCACCAGCTATCGGATGAATTCTCGTAACAATAATAAATATTTTTTAACGAACTCCCAAAAAGAAGGAGCTTTTTGAAAGTTGGTTAAAAATATTTTTATACATTAGAGAGGTATTCGTTAAATATAATTGCGATTGTCACTAAACCAAACTCATTGCTATTTCAGTTTTAATTGTCTTCACCTACCCGCGTATTATTATTTTCTAGAATAAAAGTAATGTAAAAACTGTCTAAGTTGTTATTTTTTTTTTAAATGATGAAATATTTGTGTGATATAAGAGATATGGAAGCTATTGATTCTGCAAATGACAATTTTCTGACCTGCCTAAAATAACTTATAGACTAAACCTTTAGAATAAAAACTATCTGTTGTTCAGTAATTACTAATTACTAGGTTATTGAAATATTCCATATAATTATTGAAATATTGCATAGACTTTTTATTTTTATCAGTGGAGTAGCGAACGAAAGCAGATGTCTGCCAACAAAATCGACATCTTGGGGCAAATATTTCTTCAAAGTCTCCGGTAATGGCAAATTGAAGAATCTGAAACGTGTAATGGTGAATTTATAGATCACAGAATCGAAACATAATTCGCCAATGTTGATTTTCGGCGGAACTCATATATCATTCGGCATATGCTAATGCCGGGAACATTTATCATTCCGGCCGATACAGGGCCGGTTTGAAAGTTGAGGGGAAATCGAGGAGGAGAAGGGAATGTTGAATGCAGTACGGATTAACTAGCTAAACGATATTTTATTGTCATCATTTATATCTGATGAACTCCATAGTTTATTTTATAAGCCACTATCAACCGTAATCCTTGATGAGTAAATTATTGACATTTAAATTTCCAATGAAACGCTGGGTTGTTTTCAGTTGATAATTAGGTTTGCGAAAATAATCGAGCGTTATTTGTAAAGGGATTACTATTTTTAGGATAAATTGGGTCAGTCGTTATGTGACAAATTTAATATATCATGTAGAGATATTATTTTGTGAACGTGACCACATAATGAACTAATCAGATTAAAAATAATAATGTTTAATGCTCAACAATTTCCAATTTGCAAAATAATTCGGTAATGATTTGATATTAACCGGATTATAATGACTTAGTTTTCTCTAAAGGAACAAAAACATTAAAAAAAATATATTTTATATCCAGTAATTCATGTTATATTTACCTACACTTTATTAATATTCTTTCGTAATACTAAACTATTATTATTACAAGCTGGTCCCCAAAATGTTATTTTTTTTAAATTTAATAATTTTTTAATTTTGAAAATCAAAAGACAAGTACGGCAGTTTTTCTATACTGAGCAATAGAAGCGAAAGCTGCTTACTATATAATATAATTCATGTCTCTCGTTATATGCCTGTCTCTGATTCTCTTTGTTTGTGTCATTCTTAGTAATGAACATACATTTCAGGAAAATTAAAACAAGTGTCACTGTTTTGTTAGGATTCGGGTATTAATCCTAATATCTAGTTTGGTTTTTAAATTAAATATATTTGCAAATAAACATATAACGTATTTTTAGAATATATCACAGATACCTATCCTCGTTTAAAAAATGTATTTTAATTTATAATTAGCAATTCACATCATACCCCATTTCAACAATAGCGCCATTCTGGTCACTTCTTAACCTATTATTTAATTCTTTCAGCTACACACATTTTCAGTTTAATCCCTATATTAATTTGTCATCATTGTCTCTACCATTTATAAACTTGGTAACGTTGACCTTTTTTGTGATATGTTTTGTTATCCTTGTCTCTACCATCCATGAACTTGACCGTTTTTGAACCGTTGTGACGTATGACGTATGTCAAGTCTCTAATTTAAAACAGAAATGTGGAAAGTTTGTTAGAACGAATAGTAAATTTTCTGCAGGTATTATATAACAACTGGATGCATTTTTGGACGTTAGTCAATTAAAATTTCAATAAAGTAATTGATTTGGATTAATTTAATTGCAATTAAAATTAATTGCGATTAATTTAATTACAATTAATATTGCAATATATTCCGTGGGTTCAATTTTTAAAATTATAAAACTAATATTCACTTTCATTTTTCTAGAACTTTATTTACATTAAAACAGCTGATTCAGATACAATAACAATCCCATATACGCTAGTCGTCGCGGGATCACTGAACTCTCCATCGTAGCTGCTTCCTTTATAAGCCATCGTAGAAAATTCTCGTAAAATCAATCATCACTCCTTCCGCTGCCGAGTCTTTTCGAGAACCGTTTTTTTTATCTCAAAGCGTTTGTTGTCGTACTGAAATGAAACAGGGTCGGCTTTGGGTAAATTTCGTAACACTGCCCCCCCCCTTTAATTCTGATCGTCCCGAACAGAAACATCCTCTCCATGCTAGGGAGCGAGTCGATCTAAATGAACCACCTTCAATTTAGCCTTGGGGTTTCGACGGATCCGGTAGACGACGTCATTCAGCCTCTTGACCACCTCGTATGGACCATCCCAGGCGGGTGTAAGCTTTGGGGATTTACCGTTGCTCCGCTGGAGGTTGTACAGCCAGACTTTGTCCCTCTCCTGGAACTCGACTGAATTGGCCTTGAGGTCGTATCGCGTCTTCATCCGGTCATGGGTGGCCAACATCTGCGTTCGGGCTAATTCGTGTATGGCCAGCAGGTTATGTCGGAGCTGGTCGGCATAATCGTCGATGTCTTGGGGAGGTTCTTCGGGGGAGCCAAATGCCAAATCGCAGGGTAATCGCAGCTCCTTTCCGAATAAAACCCTGGCTGGGGTCAGGCCTGTACTATTATGTACAGCAGAGCGATATGCCAACAGGAATAGGGCAATATACTCATCCCAATCACGCTGGTTATTGCTGACGACCTTGGATAGGTGTTGTTCCAAGGTCCTGTTGAATCTTTCCACCATTCCGTCTGACTGTGGGTGTAATGGTGTTGTTCTCGTTTTCCTGATCCCCAACATTGTGCAGACCTTCTGGAATACATTCGATTCGAAGTTACGCCCCTTGTCTGAATGTAATTCCATCGGGACGCCAAACCTGCTGAATAGTTGTTCTACTAGCACCGTCGCTACCGTGGTTGCCTCTTGGTTGGGTATCGCATACGCGTCAGGCCATTTGCTGAAGTAATCCATTGCGACCAGAATGTATTTGTTCCCCCTCTCAGACTCGGGAAACGGACCGGCGACATCGATGGCAATTCTTTCAAATGGGACGTCCACATTATACTGCTGCATTCTGCCCTTGGTCCGGGTCTTCGGGCCCTTACTGGATGCACAGATGGCACATTTGCGGCACCAAGCCCTGACGTCTTCGAAGTAATTCACCCAGTAGTACAGCTGGCGAACTTTGTCAAGGTGGCCTCCGGTAATTCCATCATGTACTTCGGTCAGGATGGCTGGTACCTTTTTCTTCGAAACTACCAGTTGGGACTTGGTTTCCCGTCCATCAGCGCTTTCCCAAACTCGCTTGAGCATTCCATTGTCTACTCTTAGAGAGTCCCATTGAGCCCATAACGATTTCAGCATGCCGGAGTATCTAGCTACATCGTCCCATCGTGGCCTGGGTGCCCCTCTCGTTTTGAGTGACAAGATTGGTTCTATGTCTGGATCAGCCATTTGGTCCTGGATGCACTGTTCCGTTGTCCAGTCTTCATTGGCCTGCACTCGGATCTGCCTGATGGAGATACCCTCCCGCTGTTCCGTCGTCAGACAATGTCCGCATTCCGCTCTACAGAGTCTTCTGGATAGGGCATCGGCATTATTGTGCAAACGGCCGGCACGGTGTTCCACCTTGAAGTCGTATTGCTGTAATTTCTCCATCCATCTGGCCAGTTGTCCTTCTGGTGTCTTCATGTCCAGCAGCCATTTGAGTGCGGCATGATCTGTTCGGATTAAGAAATGACGACCATAGAGGTATTTGTGGAAATGGTCTACAGCCGTTACTATTGCAAGAAGTTCTTTTCTGGTGACGCAATAATTTCTTTCCGGTTTCGAGAATCCACGGCTGTAGTACTCGATCACCCTCTCTTCACCATCTTGCACCTGGGGTAGGACGGTCCCCAAACCGGTGTTGCTGGCGTCGGTGTCTAAGATGAACTTGCCGGACTGTGTAGGAAAGGCTAGGATTGGGCTGGAACATAGTGCTGCCTTCAGTCGTCTGAAAGACGGAAGGTCTCCTTCTCTGTGGTCTGCTGATGTAGAGGGGCGGCAATGGTGGCAAATCCCTCAACAAAACGCCGGTAGTATGAACAGAGGCCCAAGAAGCTTCGGAGTTCATGCTTGTCCCTCGGGACTGGCCAATCACGGATCGCTTCTATCTTGTCCTCGTTACTGCGGATTCCTGACTCGGAAACGACGTGGCCCAAAAACTCTACTTCTTTTTGGAACAAACAACACTTCTTCGGGTTGACTCTCAGGTTGGCGTTATTAATTCTAGAGAATACTTCGCCCAGGTTCTTCAGATGGTCGTCGAATGTCTGGCCCATAACTAGAATGTCGTCGAGGTATACTAAGCACGTCCTCCATGTTAACCCGCTCAGTACATACTCCATTAGCCTCTCAAATGTAGTGGGTGCATTACATAACCCAAAGGGCATGACTGTGAACTGAAACAGCCCTTTACTGGTGGAGAACGCTGTCTTCTCTCTGTCGTTTGCGCGTAGACCAACCTGCCAATATCCACTTTTTAGGTCTAGTGTGGAGAACCAACGGGAGCCTGCTAGTGTGGTCAAAGTGTCATCGATTCGGGGTAGTGGATAGCTGTCTTTCTTCGTGACATCATTCAGCTTTCTGTAATCCACGCAAAATCGGGTGGTTCCATCCTTCTTTTTAACTAGCACGACGGGAGCAGACCATGGACTGATGGATGGCTCAATAACTCCATTTTGTAACATGGACTCGATGTTTATGTCGTCTCGGTATTCTTATGGGTTGAGCCTTTCCGGTATCTATTCGATGCTGGATGATGTTGGTGCGACCGGTGGTTCCATTTTTACTGTTAAATATTTTCCAGTGTTTTGTGATAAATTGCTTGGCTTTCTTCTGGTTCTCTGGTGTCAAGTGTGTCAAATGGTCAGCAAACTGTTGTAGGAACTCTTTATAGGGCCCTGGTTCCTTCACCGACGTCTGGTACTCTTCTTCGCAATTGATGATGGTCTCTACTGGCTCGAAACTAGCTATCTCTTGACCATTGGTAATTCTGATGTAAATTCAGGATTCTGATTGGTATATCTCGCTCGGTTTTAACCATAGCCCGTCCAACCAAGTAGTCATGAGCTGAGTGTACGGGCTCCACCATTCCAACGCAGCTCCCAGGATTGCTGTCTAACTGCCCATGAATAATCTGTTCCGTTCGACCGGGAATTCTAGCTGAAGACGTTGCCACAATTTTTATGGGGGTGACTGATGTGTTGACGTGCCTCGTCAATACAAATTTCTCATTTAGGAACCGAAGAACATCATATCTCGGGTCGAACATAAATCCATGCTGGCTAATTATGTCCATTCCCAATATAAACTCGTCCTCAATATTCGCTACCAGGACCCTATGCCGGATCATGTTGTCCCCTATCGGTAGCACGACATCTGCCTCACCCTGTATTGACATGGACTCGCCGGTGACTGTTCTGATCTGGATGTTATTGGTAACTGGCCGAATTTCTGATGCTCTCAAAACCCTGGATTTGGCAATGGACACAGCGGGGCCGGTGTCGATGGTGATGGTAACTGCTCGCCCATTGATGGTGCCTCTGATGACTAGGCTGCCGCTATCTCGGCAAAATCCCCGGATGGATAACGTTTTGGGGGCTGGTGTAGGGACAGTCAGCATTCGCCCCCCTATGCTGACTGGCTGACGGTCCCTGGACATGTGGCTGTTCTGTTGGTTACCCCTGGTTGGTGATCGTTCCGGTAGCCTTACTCGGCAGTCACGTTGGAAGTGTCCTGTCCGTCCGCAGCGGTAACATGCCCCTCTGGTGCCAGTTCTTTGTGACCGTTCTAATATTTTGTTCAGACCAGCCAGCAGCGCTTGAAATAGTGACTCTGACTCTTCCTGGTTGAAGGAAACTGCTCGGACCCTCGGCTTGGACATGTTCATGACGGCCTCTACTTCCAAAGCCCGAAGTAGAGCTTCATTACTTTTCTTGACGCCACTTAGTCTTAGATTTCGTTGTACTTCCACATCCCTGATGCCGTTTATGAAACTCTATATGGCCAACTGGTCTTTCGTTTCCTCTGGCAGGTCTGGGTAGGACAAGTGAACTAACGGTCTAATCTCTGCTTCGAATTCTTGGAGGCTTTCACCGGATTTTTACGTTTTTCCACTCAGTTGGACTTGGTATACCTGGCTCAAGGATTGATTGTCATATTGTTTTGTCTAGGATGGCGATAATCTTGTCGAAATTGCCTTGTTCATCGACTGGAATGCTTTGGAGGAGTTCTAAGGCCGGACCTCTTAATGAAATTACCAGAGAAGTAGATTTTTCTTGATTATCCCATCCATTAGCTGTAGCCACGGCCTCAACTGCCGTCGAATGTGGGTGGTTTACTAAAGGAATATTTGGTACTCACTGTGTTCTGGTATTTTCCTCGCTGTAAGTCCTGTTGCATTTTTTTAATTTCTGTTTCTACCTTGTTCTGGATGGCACTGATTTTATCTTGAACTGTGTTTTGGATGGAATCGAGGTCATCTACTTTGGTTTCAAGAGTGTCCACCGTATTTTTTATAGTCTTAATGTCATCATTTATTTCTTTTATGTCTGACTCAACTATTTGCATTCTGTCATTAGCTGTTTCATTAACTTGTGCTACTATTTGCATTAATTGTTCAAATTGCAGTTGTCTTTTCTATTCAGTTTCGTTTCGTTTTTCTTCTAGTATTTTAAATTCATCTTGTCGTTTTAATTCAGTTTGATCTTGTTTTTGTTCAAATTTCGAGAACAATCCTTCAATTAAATTAGGTTGTTTTTCTTCAAAAGATTTTACTAACCTTTGTTGTATTTCTTCTTGATGTTGGTTCTCCTTCTTGTCACGTTTTTCTAGAATCTGGGCTATTTTTTCGTCTAGTCCCTCGGTAACCTGCTTGACTATTTTTTTGGCAGTTTCGTCCATTTTTTCCATGCTCCTTGTTTCCATAAATCAAATTACGATTTTAACTGGACTTAATCCTTTACTTCTGACACCAAATTGCAATATAGTCCGTGGGTTCAATTTTTAAAATTATAAAACTAATATTCACTTTCACTTTTCTAGAACTTTATTCAAATACAATAATAATCCCATATACGCTAGTCGTCGCGGTATCACTGAACTCTCCATCGTAGCTGCTTCCTTTATAAGCCACGTAGAAAATTCTCGTAAAATCAATCATCACTCCTTCCGCTGCCGAGTCTTTTCGAGAACAGTTTGTTTTATCTCAAAGCGTTTGTTGTCGTACTGAAATGAAACAGGGTCGGCTTTTGCTATTAATTTAATCGCAATTGAATGGTTAACAGCATGTTGCAATTAATTTATTTCAATTAATCTACATTAATTGTGTTTTGCAACTAATTCAATTGCAATTAGCGTTTTCAATTTTGAAAAAAAAACTATTAAAACTAACAATTGATTAGCTCTGATACAGAGGAAAGAAATTCTCAATTCGGTTATATTTTTGTAAGCTTTGTTACCTCAGTACTCCGTCAACTATGAAACGATTTCGATAATTCCTTTTTTTATTTTTTAAATTTTTTCCAATGATATGAAATGGTCCGTTTTGCAGAGAATCTGCATGGTCTGAAACCTGACGATAAAATGAAATCATCACACTTTTTTGGATAACATTTGCACGTACAGGGGGTTAAAATATAGAGTGTAGTGGCACTATAAATAATAAAAAATTCCGGAAAAAATAATTATATGGGGTAGCCTATAAGCAGCTACATAAATAAGATATTTGAAATAAAAAGCGACGTATAATTATTGTTATTAAAAAATGTTAGATGTGGTTGGAGTATCAAGTGGACGGGAATTATTGTTATATAGGATGGTTAGAAAAATGTTATATTGTCTGGTCATAAGCAGATGCATACACAGGGTAGTTGAAATATATGGTGGACTAAGGTTATACTAATATAGCGTGATTAAAAAAATGTTAGAACAGAAATGCTACATTTGCTTGCCCTTAAATAGGTTATAATGATTGGTCCATAAGTAGTTAGAGTTTTAGAAGAGGTTGAAATACGTTATTAGCTATCCAATACAACTTTTTTTTTTCACCACCCTGAATAAGTATAATTTCACTCCATGCTATCCAGCAACAATCTTATACGTGCAACAATTTATGGGCTAACAAATATAAAAATTTGGTCTAACATTTTTATTAACACTCGTATGACTACATTTCTACTACACAATATATATTCTATGCGTCTGCTTATGGCTTCCCAAAACATTTTTTGAACCACCCTGTAAAACTAAAAGTCCACTCCATCTCATACTCCAACAATCCTGAGTATGCGATTGTTTATTGGCCATCCTATAAACACTTTTTATCCCATTTGTACCACCCTCTGTAACTGTAATTCAACCTGGTCCTATATTTCCACTATCATATATATATGCATATATATAGATTTCTTCCTTTAACATTTTTTAACTATCTTGAATAACTATAATTCTACTTCACCCTATATTGCAACCATCTTATGTAACTGTCTATCGGCTACAAAATGTAACATTTTTTGAATCATGCTGTTATACTATAATTCTAATCTACCATATATTTCAACCACCCTATGTATGCATCGGCTTATGAACACACAATACTACATTTTTTGAAAAATCCATTAAAACATTAATTCCATTCCTCCTTATACTCCAATCATCTCTAAAATTCCGTTAACACTTTTAAGAACCCAGCATAAAAATAATTCAACGCCGCTCTGTACTTCAAATATCCTATAAATGAACTTGCTTATAGGCTACTATTATTTTTTCCAGCACATTTTGACTACCCTGGGTAATTTTTCCATTACTCTTTATATCTTGATCCACCTCTAAATGCAACCCACCCAATAAAACATATAGTATATACATATTTTGAACCACAATCTAATTCTACAACGCCTTATATTTCATTTTGATTCTTTTGTGTTAACAAAAGCGCATCATTTGTTGTTAAACCCGCATTTTTTGTTTGCTTAATCAATGAACATTACGTCGCTATTTTTTGTGTAACTTGTTGTCCAGACGAAGCTCTAAAAAACAGTTCCTGTCGCTGCGGGGCTAGCCTCTGAAGAAAGAAGAACCAAGAAAACACCACCTGCAGAGCTTCGACGTAAAAGGTTAGTGATTAACTTTTATTTGGTGATTTAATTTACTTGACCATACAATGTTTTATTGATTGTTCCGCTAAAGGTCCTTCGTCAATTACATACTTGCATTGAACCAGCATTGAACTAAAACCGCAACATCTAATTCATACATTTTTTTGGATATTATATGTAATGTGCCATCAAATACATTACAACTTAAGCCATCAAGTTACCCTATATTGAACACTTAGAAATTTCATCGTCATAATTGTGACAATCTATTAATGTTTTTTCTTATAATACAAATTCTCATTAGAACGATTTTTCTCAAAGACAAGACCCTTCATTAAGACATTTTTCTAGACCTTCTATTTCTTAAATTTCGTCAAATCGTTGGAGCTTTTCCAGAACTCAATTTCATATCTACAAACAAACACACATTACTTGTATAATATAATAAGATATATTTTAATTGTTAGTTGTTAATCACAAACGTTAAAAAATTGACAACTAATTAATCGTTAACTGTGAAAACTTACACCTAACAATTCATCTGGCATGTGATTCAATTAGCAATTTAATGAATCACTAAATGTTTTATTGTTTGCTGAAATGGTTGTATGATTTTTTGGGGTTGACTTTTTGAGTATAAGTAATTACTGATGAGACTAATTTGATCAATAAATTTTAGAAAATAAACAAATATAACCTCCAATTAACATATAATACCTGCACAAAATTTGCTTTTCGTTCTAAGGAACATGCCATACGTCAAAAGTAAGGAAAACACCACAAAGAAGGACAACGTTTCTTGTCATTAAATATGTTTGTTGACTAGCTTCATATTATACAGGAAACATTTTAAATTAAGAATTTATGAGTAATAATTGAAATTAATGTAGAAAATTATACGACAGTAATCGCATCGCAATGCTATGCTATTAAGAAAAGTTAGCCTACTTTTACACAGCAACTGCAAAGGGCTCCTAGTGTCTCATATCTGCACGCCTACTCCCTATACATGGTTTTTCGCATATACTTAATACTGATATACTGCTATCGCCCGTAAGCCACCGATTAAGAGAGACAGCAGATTATACGGTAAGTATATGGGTGTTGCTGTACCTAAACCGTTTTGCGCAAGCGTTGCCAAGAATTAACAGAGAGAAAACATAACCAACAACAGAAGAGCCAATAGAGGCATTTTCGAACATGCGTATAAGACCTGAAGTACAGTGAAATGATATAGACATATAGATTCTGCTAGCATCTGTTAGCAGTACATCAGTATTAAGTATATGGTTATTCGACAAAAAATATGTGGACTTACCGAATCAATTTTGAAAAAAAAATTATCCTGTTATATTTGGGACTCCCTGAACAAAGTGAAAATAATTTTAAATATATTTACGTACAATATATATATATATATATATATATATATATATATATATATATATATAACCTGAATTACCCTATATATGTGTTGTGGGTTGCATTATTGCGTTGTGGATAGCATTATTGTAATATGTAAATATTTTTTGAAGCACATTATCTTAAAACTTAATATGGTTTGGCGTTCCGCAATAGCTAATTGTAACATTAAAAAAGAATAGAATCAGTTATCAGTCTATAGTGTTGCAAAAGGACTAAACGTAGAATGTAATAATTTGGTCAAGTGCGAATTGGACTCGCATACTAAGGGTTCCGTACCACCTTCAAGATTCGAATATCCCAGTTTCAGACAAGCAGGGAATGAGTGCATTTTCTTATACTTACCCTTATATCTTTTAAAGGAAGCGTTTTAAATTTATAAAAAATATACACTTTGATTTTCCACACATAGACTTTTTATTTTATCTGCTTTAGGATTCGCTTGATTTTTATCACAATACATAAGTATTTAATTTTCTAATTTGGCCCCCAAAAAGTAACATAAGATAATAAACTTTCAGAAATGCCTTTTATAATCTACTGTCTGAGTTTTGAGGCTCTGTAGATCGGAATAAAAACGGCAAAATAGGTCAAAGTTTAAATTATAAATTATTAAATCTGTTATTCAAATTATTTAAAAATGTAAATAAAATATATTTTTCAAATTTTAAATAGTGTAGGTTCTAAAGTGGGAATTAAGTCGATGTTTAATATTTTTAATATCTTTTATACAAATGATTTAAAAATATGATATATTTGTAATTCACATAATGAGCCTTTTATCTGATATATTACATGATGCGTTTGAAAACTGAATCTTTATTTTCCATTTAATTGTATAATTTGTCCATAAAATTACTATGGGAGTTTTCTAGTAATTTATTTTCCGTTTAATTCTATTATTTGTAGGCCAAATAATAGAATTATGTATTTTTTTATATTTTTCCTATAAACAAAAAAAAGAGGTCTTAGAGTTTGGGGAATAACGGGGAGAATGGGTAATTTTTTTAAAATATTTTTTTAATATATTTTAAAATATCTTAAAAATTAAAAAAATATATTTGTACCTATTCGTCATAATGAGCCCAGGGATTTGATATATTACATGAGCCGTTAGAAACAATTATAATTTTTATTTTCCAAAATAAATATTAAGGGTTTCTCCTTAATTTTCCAGTAAAGTTCAGGTGAGGGGCTATACGTTAATTTTTTTTCAAAATTTTTCAGCATATGGTTTCGGAGATAAGGGGGGGGGAATGTCTATTTTTTTATATTTTTGTCAATATCTTTAAATTAATTTAATTTAAAAATATGAAAAAAATATATTTGTTTTCGCCGGAATGAGCCCTTTCATTTGATATATAACATGATGGGTTAGAAACAATTTTAATTTTATATTTTCCATTTAATTCTGTAATTGGCCCCCCAAAATTAAAAGTAGAGATTTCTCCTTATTTTTCCAGTAAACTTCAAGTCAGAACCTATAAATCTATTTTTTTTCAAAACTTTACGTTTTATAGTTTCGGAGATAAGGGGTGGGGGGATTGGTAAATGGTATATTTTCGTTAATATCTTTTTAAATATATATTTTTTTAAAATATGAAAAAATTATATTTGTGTTCCTTAGAATGAGACCTTTCATTTGATATATTACATGATGCGTTTGAATTTTTTTTTATTTTTAAATTTTTATTTAATTCTATAATTTGCCCCCCAAAATTAACATTAATGGTTTCTCCTTAATTTTCCTGTAAAGTTCGGGCAACGCTCTATATTTTCTATTTTTTTTCAAAATGTTAGGCTCAGTAGTTTCGGAGATCAGGGGGGGAACAGTCGATTTTTTTAATTTTCCTCCCCAGAAGTACCCCTAAAATCAAATTTTGTTCTTTGACGATATGTACTCCTGATCGGGTCACCAAACTATACATTGATACCAAATTTCAACCTCTTCCGTCCAGTAGTTTAGGAGAAAATGGCTGTGATGTGACAGAGGCAGAAATCCTGAGTGATATTATAAGGGTATCCGTATATTGTATATATGGAACCCTAAAAATATTGTTACAAAAATTCATCCGACTGCTGGTGCAATCGGCCATCAACCCATTCGTGGAAGGGACGGAATTCTTCTGGGAATCCGAAATGTTTTCTCTCTCAACAGGCCGACCGCTGCCGTTCCTGGGAATTCCCTTAAAGTTCCCAGAACACATGAAAGAAGTTTCCCGATGGTTCGTGGAGTTACCAGACAATTCCGAGAGAAATATATAAATATGGAAAGCTGGCGATAGGAGGTTCGACGGTCGTATTGCATAGTTAAGATAAAATGTAAATAGTTTCTGTGAATATAAATTGTGTTAAAGTAGTGGAAATAAATTAAGTAAGTAAGTTGGACTGTGTTTTTAAATAAATCCAACAACTGATCAGAAACCGTATGTGAAAATGAAAAACATTACAGTGGTGTCAGGTTTTCGGTGTATTTATGGAACTCTTGAAGTGATAAATAAATACAGTAACAATGTTCAAAGCGGTGAGTGAATTAAAAGTGACGGACTAAAAAAAAAGAACTTGAGTAAAGGGATTTAGAAATTAGTGAGAAGAAAAGTGGATAAATACAACGGCTACGAGTTGCCCTAATAAATGATATTTGATACTGAACTTAACGACGGAAACCTAGGCAGAGTGGTCGCACTAGAGAAGAATCTGTTTCGTGCCCTTAAGAGTAATGAACCTAAATCATTACTCGGTTGTGCTAAAGAAAGGATCAACTTTGGGCCATTATTCTACAGTTTCCTTTGTAGTCAGCACACAGCACACAGCATGCAGAAATAAAACCAGGTAAACTATCTGAGGAACTGGAAAAACTCATCACCGATTCATCTAAGAATTTGAAACCAAACCAGACATCGTTAGAAACTACCAGGATATCTTCGATGTAGGGAATGGCAAAAGAGGA
Source organism: Octodonta nipae (assembly GCA_034190945.1). NCBI lineage: Eukaryota > Metazoa > Arthropoda > Insecta > Coleoptera > Chrysomelidae > Octodonta > Octodonta nipae. The sequence continues at coordinate 39,268,239 of CM067221.1, read as the reverse complement.
CGAACCGATCTGGTAAAACACAAAAATTAATACTGGCGACGCTCAACCTATTCGACAGTCGGCGAGAAGACTACCCCTAGCTAAAAAAGAATAAGCCGACAGGATAATCCGCAAGATGGAAGAAGGAGGTGTTATTAAACCATCCAATAGCCCCAGTTGTCTTAGTTAAAAAGAAAGATGCTTCGACCCGATTTTGCATGGACTATCGGCAATTAAACGACGCTACAAAGAAAGACAGCTATCCCCTTCCAAGAATAGACGATACCCTAGATATGTTGGCTGCATCGAAGATGTTTTCCGCCCTGGATTTGAAGACCGAGAAAAGACTGCTTTTACCATCGGCTCAGGACTTTACCAATTCACAGTGATGCCGTTTGGGTTGTGTAATGCTCCAGCGACGAATGAAAGATTGATGGAAACAGTGTTAAAAGGACTTTCATAGAAAACATGCCTGGTGTATCTTGACGACATTATCATGGTTGGAAGATCATTTAAAGACCACGAAAAGAACCTGGAGGGGGTGTTTCGGCGACTTCGAAGTTCCGGACTAAAGTTAAGCCTGAAGAAGTGTCAGCTGTTCCAAGAAGAGGTGCAAAATCTTGGACATGTGGTTCCCGCAAAAGAGTAGCTGTTGATAAACAGAAAATTAAAGCTGTCCACGAATGGCCGATACTTAAAAATATTCACCATTTAAGAAGTTTCCTGGGGTTATGCACGTATTATCGTCGGTACGTAGCCGGATTTGCCAACATCGCCAAGCCACTTACTAGACTCACAGAGGGAAAGTACAATACGTGGCAGGAGATTTCCCGATACACCCCAACCATAAAGTCGTACTGGGCTCAGTAGAACTCCCTCATCCTGGAAAATGGACTCCTGAAGCGCGTCCTGGAAACTCCAGAGGAGGGAAACGACAGAAAACAAATAGCAGTTCCCAGAAATAGGAGACCAGAGGTTTTATGAGAACTACATGATGGTACAACTGGAGGACATCTGGGAGTAACGAAAACCCTGGGGAAGTTGAGAGAACGCTTCTATTGGGTAAACCGCCAAGTGGATGTCAAGGACTGGTGAAGAAAATGTACTGTTTGTGCAGCAAGTAATGGGCCTCAGAAGCGACCAAAAGCTCCCATGAAGCAATATAACGTGGGCAGTCCATTCGAAAGAATAGCCGTTGATGTTGCCGGTCCATTTCCTGAATCCGACTCTGGAAACAAGTACATTGCGGTGGTGGTGGACTATTTTAGTAAATCAGAAGCCTTGACCATTGCTGATGTCCTTGTCAAGGAATGGATCAGTACTTTTGGTGTTCCTTTGGAGTTGCACTCAGACAAAGGTAGAAATTTCGTATCTACTCTCTTCCAAGATATCTGCAAGCTTCTGAAGATCAATAAAACACGGACGACAGCATTACACCCGCAATCCGATGGAATGGCAGAACGGATGAATAGAACAGTTAACCGCCATTTGTCAAAGGTAGTCTCTGACCACCAAAGAGACTGGGACCAGTATCTTCACTTGTTTCTAATGGCATATCGTTCGTCCGTGCTCGAGTCCCCGGGTCAGACCCCGGCAAGCGTTATTATAGGACGAGAGTTACGACTACCATGCGATTGGAAGTTCGGTTGTCCCCCAGGAGAAGAGACTGCAGGTGAAGACTATGTCAGCCAGTTACGTCGAAAGATGGACGACATACACCAACGAGTCCGGTTAAATATCGAGAATGCCAGTGCCCGAATGAAGGAAGCCTGTGACATCAAAGCCGAGGACGGAGAATTCCAAGCTGATGATCTTGTTTGGTTGTATAACCCGCAGCGTCGTCGTGGATATTCGCCCAAGCTACAAAGATCTTGGGAGGGGCCTTACCAAATTGTAAAGAAGATCAACGATGATGTCTACAGAATAAGGAAGCTGCCTCGAGGAAAACCAAAGGTGGTACATTACAACAGGTTAGCCCCTTATGCCGGAAGTAATGACAGCGAAGTTGACCAAGCCCAAGTCCGCAGCATCCAACCACCCGATGACGAGTTGACCTTCGAGCAGTTTATCGCGCTGAACTCTGATGGGCAGAAAGTGCAGCACGACGTAACGAGAGAGGAACCCCGAGACCTGTCTGAGGTGCCCATACAATATGCCCTGGCTCATTGTGTGGCTCGAAATCTCCGGATGTCTAGAGGAAAAGTACGGCCAGTTCCAGAAGCTACGGGAACAAAATGCAGTGGTAGGGAAGGTCTCTCATCTCGAAGATACACAACCAATGGGTACCAGAGACATCTTTTATTTGGTAACGAAAACATTCTCGCAGGACAAGCCAACATATAGCGATCTTTGGAACACTCTGGTAGAATTGAGAAATGTGATGATGAACAAGAATCTGATGATATTGGCAGTCCCAAAGATAGCCTGCGGGTTGGATGGACTGAATTGGAGGGTGGTGAGAAGTATGATGGAAACAATCTTTCGATTCAGTGGCATCGACATCCAGGTATGCTGTCTCAATATTCGCAGCATAGATTCGTAGACCGTACTGTTACTTCCACCAAACTTCCCGATGTCGAAATGGAGAGTCCTGCAAATATCGTCACACCAGGAAGGATTCTAGGATATTCCGGGACGAAATGGTCTTAAGGAGGGGTCAATGTTACGAGAATTCATCCGACAGCTGGTGCAATCGGCCATCAACCAATTTGTGGAAGGGGCAGTATTCCGATACTTCTGGGAATCCGAAATGTTTTTTCTCTCAACATGCCGACCGCTGCCGTTACTGGGAATTCCCTTAAAGCTTCCAGAACACATGAAAGAAGTTTCCCGATGGTTCGTGGACTTACCAGACAATTCCGAGAGAAATATATAAATATGGACAGCTGGCGATAGGAGGCATTCAGTTTTTGTATAGTTAAGATAAAATGTAAATAGTTTCTGTGAATATAAATTGTGTTAAAGTAGTGGAAATAAATTAGAGTGAGTTGGACTGTGTTTTTAAATAAATCCAAGAACTGAACAGAATCCGTGTGTGAAAATAAAAACATTACAAATTTACAAATGATTTTAAATTTTCAAGGAGCAGCGTGTTTGTAAAGAACATTTTTCCAGATGATACCAATTTGTGGTTATTATGAAAAAGAAGTATTTATACTTCTTTATTAAACACTTGTTAGATTACACACTTAGTGATATATAACTGTAATTCATTTAAAATAAATTGTGCGAACTGTGCATGAAAAATTATGTATTTAAAAATTCTTATTAACTTACAGGTCATGTTTCTTTGCAGAAATCATTAAATTGAGAATTAAATTACACATTAAGATTAATACTTAAACATAAACAAATTTCATATTTTGCACCTATATTTAAATTCAGAAATAAAATACACGTTAGGATAAATACTTGAGTCGTAATAAAATAGTAAGATTTATTGTAATTCCCCTGAAATTTGTATCCATTATTAAGAATGACATGGGAAGAGAATAAGATACAGTGAGATATCAAGAGACGGGAAGTATATTTCGTAAGTAGCTTGAATTGTTCAGTCTCAAATGAGTGCCGCTTTTTTATTATTAGACAGAGTTCCAGTAAAAAGTTAACCTCCCCTTATGTAAATTAAACAGTAAACAGAATTTAGTGCATTTGGAAACATGTGTCGCAGCAACACATTTCTCATGAGATTAATACTCCAGTGAAGGAAGACAAAAAACTGTTATACTGGGTAATTTGTCCAAGTATCACCGATTTTCCTAAAAATTTGAATTTAATTTTTACTTACCCTATACTTTTTCCCAAGGGGATGAAAAATAAAAAAAAATATTATATGAAAAAGGTCAGGGAATGAATAAATTGACTAATTTTAAGCAACTTTTGTTCCATAAAGTTAAAGTTTTATCGAAAAGTCAATTCTTGTCGAGTTAATCGCAAGTGAAAGTATCGATTTTTCATCCAAAAAAACATGTTTATATACGGTTTTTCGTAAATAACTTTAAAAATATGAACTTTAAGAAAAAATCATGAACTTTACAAAATTTTAACCATTTCTCATAGTTTTTAAATTATTTTTAAAAAAAGACAAAATTTTTTGCAAAATTACATAAATGCAATATTCTCTTGAGGCTCGACTTTTTTCAAAATTATTTACTTTAAACCGGTCAAACTTTGTGAGACTATTTGAAATAAGTAAAGTAAGTGATTTGTGAAGTGGTAGTAATTAATTTCAACTGGGATGGTATTTAGGGGGTAAATTGTAAATTTTTTTTGTCAAAAAACAATAAATAAACAACTTTATTTACGTCATAACTCGCTTAATTTTCAGTCTAAAGACTTTTATGAAAACTAAATTAAAGGATTTTTTAAGCACTTTAAAAAAGTATTTATAAACTTTTCCCGAAAAATGCATTGTTTTTCAATATTTCACCATAAACCTTTCAATTTTTGTTTTGGCAAATAAAAACAATATTTCAAGAAGCTATAACTCCGTATGTACTGGTTCTACAAAAACCACAAACCCATTTTTTTTGTTTTTTATAAACTCAATTTTTGATCTAAGTAATCTTTTCTAAAAGTGCATCTGTTTAAAGTTATTTAAGAAAAACGTTATGAAAACATGTTTTTTTTGTAAAGAAATCGATAATTTCACTTGCGATTAACTCGAAAAGAATTGACTTTCAGAAACTATATGGAAAAAAAGTTGCTTAAAATTAGTTAGTTTATTCATTCCCGGACTTTTTTTGATATAAGCAGAGCAGAGGATAAGTAGTTCTCAAATCCAAATTTTTAGGAAAATCAGTGCTGCTTGGACAAATTACCCGAGAAAATGGTCAATGATTGGACCATAATTAAATGTTGTTTCTAGGGTACTGAAATTCTAAACGTGGAATTTTTAGATAAACATATCCCCCTGAAAACATAAAAATACGGGTCTGACAGTTGCTTATGTTTTCTGGTACAAAGACATATAACGTTGCTGGACTGATATTAGTGCACCACCCTGTACTACAATTAAGCAGCATTTCATAAGATATCCAATTTTGAATCCGTCAGGATATATATCGGATAAAAAGATGTCCTTGCAGATTACAAAGAACTCTCACTACAGACCTTATAAGTATTCCAGACTCATGTTTATTAAAACGAAACTTCAGCTTTCTTGGCAGTCTATCAGTTTCATTACAGCAAATTGATTTAGTATTAAAAGTGAAAGTTGTCTCAAAAGTTTTCAATCAAATAAATACGATGAGGGTTCGCCCTTTGCTGAAAGTTAAAAGTCAAACGAAAAAGGATACCCGATCTTGCTTAGTCGAATAACCGAAATTGGAAGTCCAGTCACACTTCGTCCTGGAAATGGGAACATAGCTCTCTAAATCGAAAAGAACAACAAAAATCTAAAAGTTGAGCTGAAGTTAGCGGCATTATTTCTGAACAGCGTTGTCCCTAGGGATCTAACTTACATATTAGTTCACATTTGAAGAAGTTGCTGTGACATATCAGACTGTTTCTGGGGAAAAACTGGTTAAGTTTTAGTTTGTTTCCTCTCCGGAATATATTGAAAGTTCTTTTCAACAGACACACGTTAATTAGGAAGCAAATGTGTCTTAGGTAACTTAAAATTTTATGAAATTAAGGAAGCACTTTAAAACTTCCAAGATAATGAGACGGTGAATAAAATACTTGTTTGAAAAGTTAAATGTAAAGTTTAACCAAAACGGTGATGCGGTAAACACAATAATATTAAAAGACATGTGGACCGTTTTGCTACTTTTTTATATATTCATTACAAAACAATTGTAAACAAAAAACACAGTTCTGGTATATCATCTATGACATTATTTAAACTCAATGTCCACATACATAATAACAATCCTAAACAAAAGACAAACTATCGAATAACTCGAAGCAGAAAATATTTTGGTTTAACTTTAATAATTTGTCCATGCTGTGCCACGATATAGGTTGCTACGTTTTTATCAATTTTAATCCTAATTATTTTTAATATAATTAATTTGGGGACGCAGGGGCATTGCTAATTTTGTAAATAATGAATGGGTACATTGAAGGGAGCTACATTTAGCACTCCATAAAATATAAGTAAAGGCTTCCTTCAAGTATTTTTACCCACACTATATGAAAATATCAATTTTTCAACAGTATCAACACCACATTTTGTGCTACATTTCACTATTTGACCTGTTGTTATGCTTAGGGGGCTATTACGGTGCAGTAAAAAAGTTTAAAAGTAAAAGAAATAAAAAAGTTATGGTTTACTGACAAAAATATTCATTAAAATGCACAAATCAAAATCTTTCAACGAAGAAAAACAACCATAAAACACCATTTAACCATTTGTTTAGAGAAATGAACAAGTTCAGTAAGTATATAATAGTTGCTGAAGAATATCAGTATACTATAAAATTGATTTGATTTTTAATAAAGAGTCAAGCTGAACACGGAAAATTAATGTGGAACTCTTCTTATATCGTGCGGCAGGAAATTGTACCAGGATATGACTTGGCCTGAATATATTGAGAACAAGTTTTGTCGTCATTAGCTAGCGAACCTATTTTGTTTTGCAAAATAAGAGAAATTTGACGTCAGGATTGTAAAAAATACCTACCTTTAACTTGCCACAGGCCAGTTATTTTTTTTGACGGAGTCTGATGCTCGAAATTTAGCTATAGCAAAAAATATTCAACATTTCAGAATTTTACTTTTAAACCTATACAGAGTGACCCACGAATGTTTTAAAGTTTGTGAAAATTGAAACCATTTTGATTTTAAAAAAAGTCAGCACTTTGAATAGAAATGATGGGGAATCTTTGGTGTGTCACAAATATAAAAAAAACACTTCTGCACCGTAACACCAAACCTTTATTTAAACATTCATGTGTGTTTGAATAAAGGTTTGTTGTTAGGGTGCAAAACGGTGTTTTTGCATCAGCACGTTCACTCCATCAACTATCTCTTAAACCCAATTAAAATCGGGCCATAAATAAAAAAGTTTTAACACGAAAATAAATGTATATCTGGACAATCCTATATATTCTTTCATTATATCAACTTTGTGAATTAGGCTCCAACAATCAAATTATTTCCTGCTTTAAAGTGCCTAACTTCGCGTACTATTTTTTCAATCAATTTGGAACTGTTAAATAATTTCAGTGGTAATTATAGTATGCAAATACAGTTTAAGTTAAATTACAGACGACGGCAGCTTCACGACGCCAGTCTGTATGGGGGTAATAATCATTGTTAACTGCGTTTGTATATTTTGGATTCCATCTTACAATTGATATATTTCCGACGCCAGTCCTTGTGTCTTGTTATGCAATTCGTTCCCGGAATTCTAGAGGAGATATTTTCTTTTAGCTCTATCACATTATTGATTTTATTTGCATTTTATGTAGAATTTCAATTTACAGTATAAGGAAAAATTAAGTAATGATACTTTCCAACAGTAAAACTTGTCAGGGAAAATATAGTTTAATTTTATTGCGCTAAATTTAAGAACGACAATAATTTACATTATTGGTTGCAGTAACTATAGCAAATAGAAGAACTTTATAATTTCCTTTCGTTGGAAGCAGTGTTTCAAGCATTTGCATCTATACTGTGAGTAAAGAGAAATCCTGAGTGCGGTGTCACACAAATAGAACGCCATCAGAATTTCAGAATTAATATGAAACGTTCAACTAAAATTTTGAAATTGTGTACAAAATTTGTATTTTATATATTAGGAATTTTCTAACATATAAAAAATATATTTAAACATATATTAAAGTATGAAATACGAAACCCTGTTTTGATATTTACTTTTATTGTTCGTTTCTTCAGAGCCATGATATTTTTTTTCAACAAATTTTGTTTTTCTGGGTTGATTTTCCGTGGTCTATTGGAATATCTTCTGAACGTTTTACCTGCAACTGCGGCAGATATCTTCAGCGGCGCGGGCATTAGTGATGACTCGTAGACTGGTGGCAAGGAATAGGATCGTCGACACAACACACCCTTTGCGCGAGCCCAGGATCTAGATTTGCCTTTCAGAAAATTACTGAGAACCTTTCCAGCTCTTCCCTAAGTGTCAACTCAGGTCCTCAGGCTAACCCAGTTTTCCTTCTGTATAATCCCTATCTTCTTTTTGGTTTGTTTCCGTTCCTTTACCTTATTGGTACCACAACTGTCTTATTTGTGGTCTGTGGCTCATTTTATGCTATGATATATAGCTTATTCTACCATTCTGTGAGCGTACACGTAGTCTCCGATTTTTGGTGGGTGTGTGTTCTTCTCGTCTTCTCTTTACTTGGTACGGTAGAATATTATGTACTTCATTTTATACTCACCTGTCTTCTGCCTCTGGGCTTTTTCGTCATCTTCTCCTTCCGTTGGGCAGAGCTGGTTCTTAGGCCGTTTGTATCTGTCATTAAATCTGAGGTTATAGTCGATTAGCTTTCGTAGCTGAAGGTTTGGGTGCTATTCCAGTTTGGCGTAAGCCTCTCTGGTCTTCCTCTTCATTTCTGCAAGCACTTGTTGGTGTCGTAAATCACCGTGTTAAGAACGAACCAGGGTGCGAGTGGTATGCATAGGTTTTCCTGTCTTTAGATGGCCTGCCTGTTGCCTTTGCTTGTGTGTCCCCATACTCTTGGAGCGTACGTCAGCAATGGCATTGGTCTTGATGAGAGTGAGCTTATTTAAGAGTCCCAGCTTGCTTCATCTTCCTATTAGGGGGGTAAAGTCTGGCACGGGCAGCCAGGACTTTGTTACGAGTCTCTTGGACATGCCTCGTGAAAGTCAACCCCCTGTCGATGATGACTCCTTTGGTATTTGACTTCGTTCTTCCATGGAATTTGTCTGCCGTTGTCACGTTTCCTGTCGGAACGATCATGCGGCTTGTCCCGTTGATGAACAGAGCTTAAGTTTTGTCCTTATTGAAGGCACCATTCCGCTAAAAGATCAGTGGTTTGCTGCAGCTCAAGGCTGGCTCGAATCTAAAAGATTGGCATAATATGGCGGTGTCGTCTAGAAGTGGAGAACTAGTATTTATTCCTGGCCGTAGAAGCATGGCGTGTCTTGATTAGGCAGTGGTAATCGAGGGGCAGGGCCAGCGAGTCTCTTCGAGGATTTTGTTCTAGCGCGTCGTAAACCGCGTTACCATATCAATTGAGTGACTAAATAAATAAGTTGTCCTTAAAGTTTCGGTATACTTTCTGGCCAAGGGTGCCGTCGTTATTCTTCGAAACTAGAACATCCATGAAAACCAAATATATGTTTCTTTATTCGTGATAAACTGAATTATGGATGAATGTTGTTCAAATACTTTGTAAATTCGATTGGTAAATCTTCCTTGTAATTCCAAACTATAGAACTGCTATCAACGTATCGGAACCAACATGACGGTTTTCAAACAACGGTATTCAAGACTTTAGCTTTGATAAACTCCATGTAAAAATTAGCTATGACCGGACTGAGAGGACTTGCCATGACTGCAGCATCACCATGTTCATACAATTCTTGATTCCAGTGAAAGTAAGTAGTGCTTAGAACATGTTGAAACAGTTCTTATATGTCGTTTAGAAAAATGTTTTATAAGTGTTCGATTGTTTCATTTACCGGAACCATAGTATTGAAAGAAACTACGTCGAAACTCACTAATCTGTCTGCAGGCTGTAACTTGAAAAATGTAATTTTTTCTATAAAGTAACTGGAGTCCCTAATGTATGAATTGGTGTTTCCAAAGTAAAGTTTTAGGAGATCGGTTAGTTACTTGCCAATTCTGAATGTGGGGGACCATAGAGCTAACGATGGAGCGAAGAGGCACATTGAGTTTATGAATTTTTAAGAGACTTCAAAAAGTAGGAGTAGGAAATTTGTATCGTTTAAACTGGATTCTGTTGAAGGACATTCCCAGGTAGTCCCTTATTTTGCAAGCACATGGCTCATACAACATTTGAACTAAGAAGGAACACGGCATGCCTTATAGTGTACTATGGGTTTTTCAGGTCGCTGATTACAATAGGAGGGTCGGTTGACTTTCATCACGTCAGGTTCAAGGGCATTTGAAGGTTAAATTGAGAGAGCTCTACCAAAATATCTGAAAAAATTCTTGCTTATGTTTTTGAGGTCTGTGAGTCATTTGAAGGAGAAATCGAGAGAGTTCTAAAAAAATCTAAAAAAAATCATGCTTATGTTTTTGAGGTCGCTGAGTCCGAATCCATAGTTTATTTTAGCTTATCTAAGCTAGTTAAAGCAAGGCTATGATCCCAGCCAGTTAAGGCAAGGCCACTTAACCCTTTTTGTAAGGACTTTGACTTGTCGCATTGGACTCTACATTGGCCAAGTGACCTAACCTAGAGCTACGGTCGCATGATGACGACGACTGTGGGCCCGCTTTCCCACCCTGACCAGCCGCCTATTTTGGGTTTCTGAAGCAGAGTCTCGAATTTTTTTTCTGCGAGGTTGCCATGAAGGCATGAAAGCCGCTACCCAGGGACTTCACCGGATAGTGAAACAACTGCGCTGCCCACCGTCACCGCGTGGAGGTGTCCAGGGTGCAAGCACACGTTTTTTTCAGATTTTTTTGTAGAATTCTCTCGATATAACATGCAAATGACCTATGGGAAAAAGCGCAAGGTTGAACAAACCACGGATTCGGACTCAGAGACTTCAAAAACATAAGCAAGCATTTTTTTAGATTTCATGGTAGACCTCTCTACATTTGACCTTCAACTGACACTCAAATAACCTCTGGGAAAAAGCACAAGGTCAAAGAAACTACTGATTCGGACTCAGACCTCAAAAACATTAGCATGAATTTTTTCAGATTTTTTGGTACAACTCTCTCGAAGGTAAACCCTCTCATCGTAATCAGCGACCCGAAAAACCCCTAGTACACTATAAGAAATGCCATGTTCCCGCTTAGTTCAAATGTTGACCTGTGTAATCAGCGGACCTTAAAAATTTGGAATAATATGAAAAACTTTCCTATTATATATAAATACTAGCCGTTACCCGCGGGTTCACCCGCGTACAGAATGTCCAACAATCCCGAATATATTTCACCCAACCTGCAAGTACTTATGGGTCACCCTATATAACTGTTTTATTAAAAAAAAATTTCAATAGCTGTAAGTCTACTTTACCCTTTATTGCAACCATCCTCCATTTCAGTTATGCAACTGCTTAAGGTCTACGCTGAATAACAATTATTTAAGATATTTTTGGAACCACCTTTTAAATTACAATTTTTCTTTACCCTATATTTTAATCACCCTTTATATGCAACGTTTTCTAACATTGTGTTAAACACACTATAATCTTGCTTCTCCCCATATTTCAGATATTCCATATAGTAGAATACAACTGTTCATGGTCTACCCTATGTAAAAATTATTTTTTAACTTTTTTAAATCCATCCTGATGGAAATACCGGTGGAACCCTTCGTGTGTCACAAATTTAAAAACACAGTTTTGCACTTTAACACCAAACTTTTATTTAAACACTCACCCAAACTGCAACTGCTTATTGGCCACCCTATATAACAATTTTATTCAACTTTTTTTAACCGCTTTGTATAACTAAGTCTGCTTAGATCTACATTAAAACCATCCTGTATACACTGCTGCCAATTTGTCCAACATTACAACTTCTTTTTGAACCACCCTGTATAACCATAATTTTACTCTACAAAATATTTCAACCACCCTGTTGTGCATCTGCTTAGGGGCCACCAAATATAACAATTTTTAAACATTTAACTGTAACTCTGGTCCACTCACAATTTTATATATGCAATTTCTTATGGGCTACGCTATATAACTATTTTTGAACCCCCTTGAAAATATAATTTGTCTCAACCCTGTATTTCAACCACCCCTTATATGAAGCTGTTTCTAACAATGTTTTTATCACACTGTTTAAACTATAATTTTACTTCGAACCATGTTTCAGATATTATATATATGCAACAGCTGATGTTCTATCCTACAAAAAAATCCAACTTGTTTAACTATAATCCTCCATTCGCTATTTCAACAACCTTGTATATGCTACTACTTATCGGCCGCCCAATATAACATTTTTTGTACAACCCTGTATAACTATAAATCAATCAATGCCCAATATATTGCACCAAAACCGCAACTGCTTATTGAACACCGTATATAACAATTTTTTAACGCATGTATCTGAATCACCTTGTATGTATTACAACTACCCTGAATACGCTACTATTTATTGGTTCACCAATATAACATTTTTTAAATAACTAATCAAAATACTTCTCCAGCTTATATTTCAACTATCCTATCTTTGCAATGTATTATGAACTACGCTATTTCACAATTTTTCCTCATATTTTTTCAACATCATTATAAAGTATAATTTCTCTCCATACTTTATTTAAATCACCCTACATTTTCAAGTTCTTCTAACCTTGTTTGAATCACACTATATAACTATAACTTTACTGCGCTCCATGTTTCAGGTACTCCATATATGCAACTGCTATATAAAAAAAAATTTACCATTTTTTACCCACCCTGTATATTTATAACTCTACACCACCCTATATTTCAACAACCTTTTATATGCATCTATTTATTTGCCACCCTGTATCCTTAGAATCCTTCCCCACCCTATATTTCAAACTTCCGGTAAATGGAACAGGTTGTAGATCATTACATTACTTATTTTTTAAACCCACCTGTATAGCTGTAATTATACTCCGCGACATATATTTCACCCATCCTGCAACTGCTTGTGGATATAAAACAAGTTTTTAACCACAACATAAACTATAGTTCCACTACATCTTATATTTCAAACACCCTGTATAAACGACTGCTTCTGACATTTTTTCAACCCATTTCATAACTATAATATCTTATGAACATAATTCAAAGATCCTAACTGCTTACATAACATATTTTTTTCTAAGATTTTTTATCCAAGCTATAAATCTTCTACCCTTTTTCAACCACTTGGTATATGGAACTGTTTATGGCCCACTCAATATAACTTTTTTAGGCGACCCCATATAACTAATTCCACTCTCTCTTATTTCAACCACATTGTATATATGAAGCTGCTTATAGGACACCAAATATAACTTTTTTTAGTTTTTTTAAATCCATTTAATTCTACTCCGCTCTAAGATTCCTATATACCAAACACCCTGTAAAATTAACTAGTTATATCAGTTGATTATTGTTAAATCGAAACATGTTGCATTAGCCAGTATCTAATATTTTGTGCGTGCGGTGGAACCAATTGTGTAATTGTATTAGCCGACATGGTAGAAGTTTTTTCGCTATATCTACCGTTTCTGTCAATTTAGGAAGATAAAATGTCTACCAGATTTTAAGTCAAACTATGGGCTTTGCAACAAAAAAAAGATTCAGCAAAATCAGTTCAGTAGTTCTTACGTGATGCCCGAACAAACAAACAAACATACAAACAAACAAACAGACAAACTTACAATTTTATAATAGTATAGATTTAGAAAACAAGTTTATTCTATTCGAGATTGTTAAAAATTATTTTACTTTTAAGCAACAGTGACAATACCTCGAAAAAATTAGATTTGAAACTGCATCTCATTAAGCCACTACATCACTAATAATTGTAAAATAATTATATTAAAAAAAAACGAAAACAGACTGTAAACAAAAGAACTCAACTAAAAAGCAAAAAAAAATTTTTTTCTGCAGCAATTCAATACTTTTCTGAAGTCGGTGACAAGTTAAAGTCAAAATAATTTGGGATATACATTTATGAGTTGCACTTTATAACTTTGCTGTTCAAAAAGGCACCTAGAAAAAGTATTTAACTTTTGGAGCAGAAAAATATTTTCTGCTCTTTAGTTGTTCCTTTTTTTTGGAGCCAGTTATTGTTTTTTTTTTAATTTATTTATTTTAAATAAGGACCTGTCCTTTCTTGTTGAAATTTCTGTAAATCATTGAAAGGCCAATACATTGATATATTACATGTTAAGTCTTATACTACGCCTTGGGAGCAAAAAAATCATCGGATTAAAAAAAGGTCAAGCTTAAATACTAAATAAACCAATTAAATAAATGTTTCCAGGACAGGAAAACCTGTTAAATTTACACCATCAAATCCAAAACCAAAGTTTCTTGTTGAAAAGTTTTAAATTATACATTATATTAAAAATACGGGTATCAAAAATGTGCCTAGTAACTAGTAAGGTCTACCAAATGCGACCATCCAAGATGTAAAATTTTGTTTAGTTGCTGTACAAATTGCAAAAAAATTGACAATTGAAACTGACTTGCTTTGTTGCTGAAAAATTATGTAATTATATATTGATATTGAATATTACTGATTTTAGAAGTCATTTTTTATGCCAAATTTTTTAATGCTGTGCGATATTAAATTTAATATTCATAGCCTTTTACACACAGCCACCAAAAATTTCCTCTAAAATCATTTATGCAACATTATACTGTAGTGTCGTAAATTGAATTGTTGCTAAGATACCGAATATTTTATCAGGAAATTGCTTTTCCGTAGACGTTATTAGTTATCCGTAGACGTTATTAATTATTACAATAATTTTGCTGTTCTCAATTGCACGCAACAAAGTAACAATTTTACAAAATTAATCATTGTATAGGCTAGTACTCGCCATATTTTTATATAATATAATATAATATATATATAATTTTTCAATTTATTTGCTCAAATTATAACTTACAGTTTAGGCGTGATTAAGGAAAAATGTTAACTTTTCAAATTTTAAGAAATTTTTACTTATTTTGTCTGTTCATTGGGTTTTCTCTCCTCCAAATTTTTTCCTGCAACAGATAAGTATTTAAAAATTGTATATGTTGAGCAAAGTGTAGTAAGGCAATTTCGTAAAATTGCCCGGATTACTGGCTGTCTTTACAGAGATTCTTCCTCACAGTTATTCTGAGAGAAAGAGATGTCTACAAAATGATCAACCAGTATTCCTGTATATAAGTAATGTATTGTATATTGTGTAATAGTTATCTGTGTATGGAGACGATTTAACTCCGTGTCTGGAGTCGTTGTCAATCGTTTAGTGTTGTTTTCGACAAACAACAAATTCAAGATCAAAGCGAAAATTTTTTAGAAAAAACTTCGAAAACAACACTAAACGATTGACAACGACTCCAGACTCGGAGTTGAAACGTCTCCATACACAGATAAGTATTACACAATATACAATACATTACTTATATACAGGAATACTGGTTGATCATTTTGTAGACATCTCTTTCTCTCAGAATAACTGTGAGGAAGAATCTCTGTAAAGACAGCCAGTAATCCGGGCAATTTTACGAAATTGCCTTACTACACTTTGCTCAACATATACAATTTTTAAATACTTATCTGTTGCAGGAAAAAATTTGGAGGAGAGAAAACCCAATGAACAGACAAAATAATTCAAGACCTCCTCAACAATCTTTTCGAAATTACTTAAATTTTTACTTATTTTACAAAATACAAAAACTGAGAATATTCGATATTTTCGAATTTTCCTTTTGCATCGCCCTACCATGAAATAAATAAAATTTTAAAAATGTATAGGTTCTTTTGGCATGGGAAAATGTTATTTAATTGGATTATTGTAGCTATAAACAGAACCGTACTTACATGTTTTCCCTTAATGAAAAAATAACTTTCCTCCTCAAATGTTGTATAAAACTTAACATATGATATACCAGTGTATTGGGCTTTTAATGGTTTATCGACATTTTAACAAAAAAGATAGGTCTGTGTTTAACAAAATAGTTAATGATGCCTAGAAACAAACAAACCTTAGTAATGTCGATGACGTTTTGATATGTGACAGTACAAGTCAATATTCTTTTCCCTTTTAGTATTTTTGATATTTTTTAAAATAAAAGCGGTAGAGAAAATGACATTTTCCTTATATAAGTCGAGAACGGGTAGAGGAGTCCTAAATTATTTTTTAATTAGTGGTATTGATTCTGGAAAGCATAACTTTTTTCTCATTTCAATGATGTTTGTATATTTTACCGTTTATCAGATATCAATATTATCCCTTTAGATGTGGGACAGCCTGTATATATGAGCAAATAATGTTGAGAGATAGATTTGAATCTCAGATGTAGAGTGGCTATTGAAAATTTTGTTTTCTTAAATAATTTTACCAGTCAAAATAAAAGTAAATTCATTCACATTTTTATTTTCAACAAAACGACGGCATGCTTAATAGAAGCATACATTTGAGCGAAAGTGGTGTTTTGTCAGTAACAGCATAAGCCAATTGTGTAAGTGGACAGTTTCCGATAAAATTGCAAAGTTGTTCAGAATTTTATTACTTTGCGTATGCTGCAGAACTTTTTGATGAAAACATGTGAAACCAAAAAACATTGAAACATAACGCTGTCCGAAGGGGCAGCAAACGATGCAGCATATCTGTTCCGTGTTCGAATATATATTTGTGAAATTTCACCGTAGCCACGGGAATATATGGATGGCCATTTACGGAATGAACCTTCTCTACAAATAAAAATGTTATCCCCTCATGTGCAATAAATTATGATGAAAAGGCTTGTTATTCTCGAGTTTCCTGACGTTGGGACGGAGAAAACTAAATCGGAATTTTAGGTCGAGAAAATTAGATGATATTGATCAGAAAAGTCTTGTCATTGGTCACAATTATAAAGTATATTAATTATTCCACATAGTTTATTTCACTGCCTTTTTAGTTTACTCATATTATCTGTATAAAGAAAATCACAGGTTAATTAAATGCGTTATGTATTTAGAAGTTATTATGAAACAGAAATTTGCTTGATGTCTGAAAACTAATAAGTGATTGTTTCATATTGATTACAGAACTGTTTTTATTTTTGTAAAGAGCTCCCGATATGTATTAACTATTTTTTCAAATGTTAGCCTACCTTACGGTGTTTGATTGGATTGGAATTTTCAATGTATTAATTATTTGACAATATATATTACGAGGGTGAAAAATACTGATCTACTTTTTAAAATTAGCCTATCAATTCAGTAAAAGATAGCACACTCTGTAACGGTGCAGGTTTACAAGCTACTGTACAGGGTGTGCCTGAAAGAATACCAACTTTTATATTTTACGTGGAACATCCTGCGTATTTTCTAGATTCTAACACTCATCTTATAGACAAATGATGTATAACTTTGATTTTGATAATTACAAATTTATTTCATGTTAAAAATGAACGAATAATTAAATGTAGTCGTGTAGGTTACTGTAACTCGTTTTGCATTATCATCTAAAATGTTTGTTGCAATATCCTTTACTTTTCTTATTTTATTTTTGAATTTTTTAATTTTGGTATTAATTTCAATTTTAAGCAATTATCTTTTTCATAAAAATAAATTTAATATTTATATATTTTTATACAACCTGGAAATAATAGATCAAATATGTAAATTTTGCAGTCCTAATCAATCCATCACTTTTCAATAAGAGGGAGGTTATCATTAAAGAAACAAGTGAACATGATTTCCGAAATAATCGAATTAGGCGCTAATTTCTAAGCACATTTTTTAATAGTGTCCAAAAATGTGGGAAGCTTCATGTCTCTTTCAGGGGAATTCTTACAATTTTTGACGTGGCGCTCTTTGTTTCTGAAAAAAATTTTACTCATTATGAAGAATATTTTTTAAAATATTGTTAAACTAAATTGTTTATAAGATATTGACAAAAATATATAAAAATTTAACCATACCCCCTCCCCTTAACTCTAAAGCTAAAAATATAGGGATTTACCTGAATTTTACAGGAAAAACAATAAGAAACCCCTACTATTGATTTTTAGGGTATATTACAGAATTAAATATAATATATAAAATTAAAGTTGTTTGTAACTCACTATGCAGAATGAAAAATGAAAGAATACAATTTTTTTTCATATTTCTAAATTTAATTTAAAAGATATTAATAAAAATATTTAAAAATTTACCCATCCCCCCTCTTATCACCGAAACTCGAAACAATAAGATTTAAAATTAAAAAAAATAGACCTGAATTTACAGAAAAAAATATGACAAACTCCTAATAATAATTTTGGGGGCCAAATTCCAGAATTAAATTGACGAATACAAATATATTTTATAAGAAAACTGAAACACAAATTTAAAATTTGAGCCATTCTCCCCTTTAATCTTCCAAACTACTGAGCCTAAAATTCAGACAAAATATTATATAGGGCTTCACTGAATGTTTATTGGTAGAATAAAGCGAAAATCCTAATCTTAATTTTGGGGCTAACTACGAAAATTTAAGAAATATTTTTATAAAAATTATGCTAATCATGTAGCAGAGACAACAAAATGCTCTGTGTTGTAAATAAAAATGTATATTTATTATAAAAGTAAAACGCTTAGTTTAAAAGATATTAAAATAATATATAAAAATATATATATTAGAAAAATATATACATTGGTTCACCTACATTGTATCAAATGGAACCCTTAATATGTGAGTACAACTCGCACTGGACCAAAATATTTTGTGAAGTGTTGTCAAAATTTTCAAAACAATTGAAATAACTTTCGTCTGGAACCCTTCAGACTCATGAAGTCTCTAATAAAGTAATATTGAAATTCATCTTAGATTCTAAAATGTTATAAAAACAGGGTGTTCCATTTTAAGAAACAAAGTTGGGAGTCCAGTTCTGGTAGAACTGGAAGTCGTAGACAGCTGCAAATATTCTAACTGTAACCAGTTCTTCGAAAAAAAACCGTACACCCGTTTCAAGATTAACACTCCTAGTAGTTTCCCATATACATATCGACTCAGCTTATCTTAACCTGTATACATGTCGTGGGCATGTCGTTAGAAGTCGTTGATGTCTAGGGGTTCATTTCGTATAAAAAGCTTACTAGCATCGAAGAATGTCAGTTCATAGCTACGTCATTCAAGGAAGCGTACCTGATGCAAACTTCCAATTCGAAACACCCAAAAGATTACAGAAACGACGAGGAATTACTCCGGTCAAATAAAACTGACCCACCCACTTCATTTTCTTCAATCAAAATTCGAAACTACCACCTCTGACCTGGATCATCCATTTGATGATAATCTTTGATATTTCTTGTCTAGACTAAAATTTATATTAAATTGTTTACAGACAAAAAAAATAATTTGCTGTTGTTTACTCTATCTGGTATAAATTCCTCTTTACGCAAATACTACTCGTACCTTCATACTCTGTACAAAAAGTGATCAAAAGTATTATTTTCCTGCATAATTGCGAGGAAAAGTACTCGTTCTCGATCTCAATCCCACTGCAAGCCAAATTAATCTTACCAAATGAACATCACCAGATTGTAGATACTTTGCGAGAGAGAGAAACATTTATTTCGCTGTAGGTATTGTTGGAACGAACACGTTTTCCTTTTTGGTATGAAGAAGGTGTCGGAGAGAATACATTTCCTTTAACAAAAGTTTTCTAATTATTTCTAAAGGTGCAAAATGCAATTAAGGAAACATTTAGAGTATATAAAGTTTTATCTTGCCAGAATTACATTTAAAGAGAAGACTAAAGTAGCATTCCCGTCGGCGGTTGGATTTCGTAGGAATGGTGATTTATCACTAGGTCTAGGAGAGCAACTCGTGGTTTTGCGGGGAACCTCTGACCGTCTATGGTCTTCGCATAACTCATCGTATTCGAAGAATATTCATAAATTCTCTATGTTGTTAGGATTAACACGGGAGATGTTCTACGCTATTCATTTAGAATGAATGAAATAATAATCAAAAACCGCGGTGGAGAATTTATAAGGTAACACATTTGGTTGATATATTCTCATGTACGTGGTATGATTGTTAATTAACGGCAGAGATCCGTAGACCACCTTCCTTATTTAAAATTCTGACCTGATTTTGACTAAATAAAATATAAATATAAATGGATGACCTCTCGAACGAGAAGTGATGTTCTGACCTTATTAATGATTTATTCTTACGGGTTTCAAGGGGGTAAAAGGTGCATGTACTGAGTAAAGTCTACACTGGGTGACAAATTGAGAATGTATAATGACTATAAGAAACAAAAAAAGATATGAAAAATTGCTCAAACCACATTTTACAATATCGAGGGGTGGCTAAAACGTTGTATTAACTTATAGGTTCTGACTCACCCTCACACCCCCAACCACCCCAACTCACTAATGTGAAATATTATCCCCCGACTTGTGATACCTCGTCTTAATGATCTCAGAAAATTGTCAACGCAAAACCTCTCGAGAGAGATATCTTGTTGGTTAGACAATACACCTCTCTCTCACCTGTCTTGGCGATATTGTGCCGATAGGCTGCTCAGTTAGTATCCGGTGGCGTGAGTTCGTTGTTCAATTGACGGAAGGACTATACAAGGGCGCCAGCCAATGGACACACACAGTTAACAAGAAAACGACAAGATAGCGAAAATTTACAATTTATTTTATTTAATTACAAATTAACCAATTTTTCTATTAGTTAAGTTGGTAACAGAGAACAAAATTTAAAACAATCGAGGTATATAAAAACTGTTAGAGTGAAGTTACAAACAAAATAATCTATAAATTCTTGCCTTACAATATCCTCGGTAGGAATGCCTTCCCGTTGGTGGGTCTGCTGTCCAAGCTCCTGATCCTCGAGCTATATGCCAACCAGCAGCTGGGGTTCCAATAACTCAGGGCGGCCAGGAGTTGCCACTGTCCTACCAGAGGACATGTCGAATCAGGTAGTACTGCCAGAGTTCTGCTCCCTTGATATGAGGCTAGTGGTTACGTATCTGGGCACTCTTAGCCCCAGTTGATGGCATACATGAAAAATTTATTGGCCAATTAGTTATAGCCCTTAGAGTATCGATACTGACTAGTATAGGCGTAATATGCTCTATAGGATCGGTTCGGCACGTGTATGAGGTGAGGCACCCTACCTTAGTTTTCCCTAACTCCTTCACCCCAAATTTACTATTTGAATACTACCAAAAATAAATGAAAAATACTTTAACTAATAAAGGTAAATTTGAAATGCTTCAAATTCTAGGTAAAAATAGATAACGATAAGACTTAAGGTAAATTGCAACTGCTAGTTATAGTTTCAAATTAATTTAGATTTAAATAACAAATCAATTATTAATTACAGGTAAAATTTAACGGTAAATCAGATATATAAACAACTACGTTTGAGAGCTAATAATGTGTTTAAAGATAACGGTATAAAAAAATATATTCAAGATCTAATGTGCCTTCTAATCCGACAAACCGTTCGACGATTGAATGAAAGCGAATTTCCTCCGAGATAATGGGAAAACTCAGTACTCTAATACAGAAAACTAGGCGTAGCTAAATGCTTTAGCTCAGAACCTGCTTGGCTCTCTACCGCAAACTCAGAGAAAGGAAATTAAAAATTTAAATGTGATTTATCTAACAACATATTTAAGAAAGCAGACAAGCAACCAAATCTGGGCCAATGAATACTGAAAGACCAGCGAGTGACTTAAATATATATATATATATATATATATATATATATATATATATTTACTGGTATATCTATATGCAAATCAAATTTAACAAAATATATATATATATATTTACTGGTATATCTATATGTAAATCAAATTTAACAAAATAGAAATATATATATATATATATATATATATATATATATATATATATATATATATGAAATACTGAACGAAATGCAAAGAAAATTATATATAAAAAAAATAGAAATTTTTAAGTCACTCACATGATCATTCCCAGTTGCAGTCCAACCCAGTTGGGAAGCTTCGTCAGCTACTAAATTTAGGCTCACAGGAGACTTCGTCTTGTGGATCAATTTGTCCTTTCCTGAATTTTGGTAGATATCGTCAATAACTAAAAATGCAAAAGAGGCCGGCAATAATTGTTCCCTTTTTCTTTATTTCTTTATCACGATACGTGTGAAAACTCTAGCAACTAACGATTGCTTATCGATGCCAACTACAAAAAAATAGTGAACCACGCAGTTAAGCCACCAACTATTTATCGTTGCAAGAAAACGCGGTATATGGATATTAAGAGGAATATGAAACCAGATTCACACAAACATTCTTTCCAAAATTATTAATAGATACGATAAAATATGCACTATAGCCGATAAAAAAAACTATAAAAAATTCATTCGATAAATCAAACTATAACGATGAGCTGAATTTGCTTAATTACAATCAAAGGTACGGTAATAAGGAAAAAACGATAAATTAAGCAAATTCTAGCAGATATTTTCACGATAAAGATAAAGAATTTTCCCAATAAAAAAAATTAACTCGGAACGAAATTCGCACACATACCGTCTTTCCCGATGGTCGAAACAGAAGAAAGAAAAATCTACTTCCTTCGACATGCGTTAATCCCACTTGTCCAAGGATAAAAGTGGGGATTTGAAAAATATAAAAGGTAATTTATTAATGCGACAAATATTAGTAAATATCAATGTAACAGGGAGAACTGCAATTCACCCGTTACAAAATGCTGAATAACTATGAATTCCTGCAATTCTCCCATTGACTCAGGTTGCGTTAAAAACAACGGCTTTGAGATGACCTTACTGAAATAAATTCAGTAGCGTTAGGTTCGGTGATCTATGTTGTTACTCATTTGACCGTCTGGTAGGGGTCCTCTAACCATTGTCTAACTGGGACATCATCGCGCTGAGGTTCCTCATATCGCTGTAAATATAATAAATCTTCGTCTAAAGATGCATATCCGTTTAAATGGAATGATTCAATAATTCCTGAACTGTAAGAAGCTCAGTAAACCTATCTAACATACCATTTCGCCATTTTAAATTACCTGTATAAATAAAAGCCTAATAGTAGCATTTACAATATAGCGTCCCAAACATTAATTTTGTGAGGTACTGCGTTTGAGCTTATCTAAATTCGTATTCGACAACATACTTAAATTATGTAAAGATATTTTAGAATGACTCCGAGTTTGCTAATACCTTACGAAATCTATGGGGATAAGTGAGTGTTTGAAAAAAAAATTAATTAATATTTTTGATGTGGAACATCTATTCGCGCATCTTGGCAGTAAAATCGGCTGGTTTCCCGTCACGGCAAACGGCATGGCACTCTGATGCCATAGATCACAACTACCTTGTATATGTATGTGCACTTATACTACCCCTTCGTTGCTTCTCTGTATAAGCTGCATACTATTTATATCGGAATATGTTATACTTAACACGTTTATTGTTATTAATGTTTTTAAGCTGCTAAAAGAAACATCAAATCAGTGGTATTATTATTTTCAAAATAAGAGTGACAGTGACAATCAAGTGCTCAAAAGAAAACAAAAAGTCAAACCAATGGTTAGTAAATTATCTAATATATTATTTCATTTTGAATTTTATTAATCAACGGCCAGTCATTTCTTTAATACTGTCTAATATACCTTCAACAGCTACTATTACATAAATCATAGAGAATACTTCATAAGATATTCTGTACATGAATTGTACACCAGCTTATGAAAAATAGTAGCTCTTTTTGCTATATATAAATGTATGGTTATGTTCTGTAATTATTAAAATTTTGAAATATATTATTTACTCATTGCTTATGACTTTCATTAGTCTAAATTAAATATTATTAATAATATAAATAAATTATAACATTTATTATACTTAATTAAGTATATAAATAACTAAACCCCTATTTGTTAAACGCATTCACTTAAAGTAACATAAAACGGTCTAATTTTACGAAAACGCTCATAGCCAATATAATTGGCAAACCTTTGCTAATTAAAAATATCAATATAATGTATAAACTTATATGTCTTGTAACATTCTTTAATAATAAAACATGTTCTATAAGCAAAAAAAATGTAATTTAATTATAAAATTATGTTCCAACATTAATATTATAAGGTGGTATGTTAAAGATATTGCAATAGAGTCCGTGGGTTCAATTTTAAAATTATAAAACTAATATTCACTTTCACTTTTCTAGAACTTTATTTACATCAAATTATACAGAACAGCTGATCCACAATAACATTCGAGATACGCTCGTCGTCCTGGCTAACTGAACTCGCGATCGTGGCCTGCTTCCTTTATAAAACCAGCATAGAAAATTCTCGCAAATCATCATCACTCCTACAGGAGAACCATTTTTTTACCTCAAAGCGATTGTTGTCGTACTGAAATGAAACAAGGGCGGCTTTGGTAAATTTCATAACACTGCCCCCCCCTTTAATTCTGATCGTCCCGATCAGAAACATCCTCTCCATGCTAGGGAGCGAGTCGATCTAAATGAACCACCTTCAATTTAGCCTTGGGGTTTCAACGGATCCGGTAGACGACGTCATTAAGCCTCTTGACCACCTCGTATGGACCATCCCAGGCGGGTGTAAGCTTTGGGGATTTACCCTTGCTCCGTTGGGGGTTGTACAGCCAGACTCTGTCCCTCTCCTGGAACCCGACTGAGTTGGCCTTGAGGTCGTATCGCGCCTTCATCCGGTCACTGGTGGCAACATCTGCGTTCTGGCTAATTCGTGTATTGCCAGAATGTTATGTCGGAACTGGTCGGCATAATCGTCGATGTCTTGGAGAGGTTCTTCGGGGGAGCCAAATGCCAAATCGCAGGATAATCGCAGCTCCTTTCCTAATAGGACCCTGGCTGGGGTCAGGCCTGAACTATTATGTACGGCAGAGCGATATGCCAACAGGAATAGGGGAATATGCTCATCCCAATCACGCTGGTTATTGCTGACGACCTTGGATAGGTGTTGTTCCAAGGTCCTGTTGAATCTTTCCACCATTCCGTCTGACTGTGGGTATAATGGTGTTGTTTTCGTTTTCTTGATCCCCAACATGGTGCAGACCTTCTGGAATAAATTCGATTCGAAGTTACGCCCCTGGTCTGAATGTAATTCCATCGGGACGCCGAACCTGCTAAATAGTTGTTCTACTAGCACCGTCGCTACCGTGGTTGCCTCTTGGTTGGGTATCGCAGATGTCTCACGCCATTTGCTGAAGTAATCCATTGCGACCAGAATGTATTTGTTCCCCCTCTCAGACCCGGGAAACGGATAGGCGACATCGATGGCAATTCTGATGTCGTTGTTGGACAAATTCAGGACTCTGATTGGTATATCTCGTCCGGTTTTAACTACAGCCCGTCCAACTAAGTAGTGATGAGCTGAGTGTACGGGCTCCACCATTCCAACGCAGCTCCCAGGATTGCTGTCTAGCCGCCCATGAATAATCTGTTCCGTTCGACCGGGAATTTTAGCTGAAGACTTTGCCACAATTTTTATGGAGGTGACTGAACTGTTGACGGGCCGTGTCAATACAAACTTCTCATTTAGGAACCGAAGAACATCATATTCGCTACCAGGACTCTATGCCGGATCATGTTGTCCCCTATCTGTAGCACGACATCTGCATCACCCTGTATTGACATGGACTCGCCGGTGACTGTTCTGAGCTGGATGTTATTGGTAACTGGCCGAATTTCTGATGCTCTCAAAACCCTGGATTTAGCAATGGACACAGCGGCGCCGGTGTCAATGGTGATGGTAATTACTCGGCCATTTATGGTGCCCCTGACGACTAGGCTGCTGTTATCTCTGCAAAATCCCCGGATGGATAACGTTTGGGGGGGTGGAGGGTTAGTCAGCATTCGTCCCCTTATGCTGACTGACTGACGGTCCCTGGACATGTGGCTGTTCTGTTGGTTCCCCTGGTCGGTAATCGTTCAGGTGGCCTCACTCGACAATCACGTTGGAAGTGTCCTGTCCGTCCGCAGCGGTAACATGCCCCTCTGGTGCCAGTTCTTTGTGACCGTTCTAATATTTTTTTCAGACCAGCCAGCAGCGCTTGAAATGGTGACTCTGACTGTTCCTGGTTAAAGGAAACTGCTCGGACCCTCGGCTTGGACATGTTCATGACGGCCTCTACTTCTTGACGCCACTCAGTCTTAAATTTCTTTGTACTTCCACATCTATGATGCCGTTTATGAAACTCTGTGTGGCCAACTGGTCTTTCGTTTCCTCTGGCAGGTCTGGGTAGGACAAGTGTACTAACCGTCTAATCTGCTTCGAATTCTTGGAGGCTTTCACCGGATTTTTTAGTTTTTCCACTCAGTTGGACTTGATATACCTGACTCAAGGATTGATTGTCGTATCGCTTATCCAGGATGGCGATGATCTTGTCGAAATTGCCTTGTTCCTCGACTGGAATGCTTTGTGCTGCTATTTTCCTCGCTGTAAGTCCTGTTGCATTTTTTTGATTTCTTTTTCTACTTTGTTTTGGATTTCACTGATTTTATCTTGTACTTCACTTACTTCACTTTGTACCGTGTTTTTAATGGAACTGATTTCAAATTTCACCTGGCTCTGGATGGAATCGATGTCATCTACTTTGATTTAAAGAGTGCCCACATTACTTTTTAGGATCTTTATATCGTCGTTTATTTCTTTTATGTCTGATTCAACTATTTGCATTCTTTCATTAACTGTTTCATTAACTTGCGATACAATTTGCATTAATTGTTCAAATTGCACTTGTCTTTTTTCTTCAGTTAATTAAAAATCATTTTGTCTCTGTTCGTCTAATAATTTAAATTCATTTTGTCGTTTTAATTCAATGTGATCTTGTTTTTGTTCAAATTTCGAGAGTAATCCTTTAATTAAATTATGTTGTTCACTTTTCATCGTGGAAACTAGATTTTGTTGTTTTTCTTCCATCGTAGTGACACGATTTTCTAATTCTGTTTTACGTTTTTCATCAAAAGACTTTACTAACCTTTGTTGAATTTCTTCTTGATGTTGTTTCTCTTTCTTGTCACGTTTATCTAGAATCTGTGCAATTTTTTCCTCTAGTCTGTCCGTAACCTGCTTGTCTATTTTTTGGTAGTTTCCACCATCTTTTCCATGCTACGGTTCCCATAAATCAAATTACGATTTTAACTGCACTTAATCCTTCACTTTTGGTCACCAAGTTGCAATATAGTCCGTGGGTTCAATTTTAAAATTATAAAATTAATATTCACTTTCACTTTTCTAGAACTTTATTTACATCAAAATTATACAGAACAGCTGATTCACAATAACATTACAATAAACGCTCGTCGTCCTAAGTAACTATCTTGCAATTCGTGGCCTGCTTCCTTTTTAAAACCAGCATCGAAAATTCTCGCAAAAATCAGTCATCACTCCTACAGCTGCCGAGTCTTTTCGAGAACCATTTTTTTATCTCAAAGCGATTGTTGTCGTACTGAAATGAAACAAGCTTTGGTAAATTTCGTAACAATGTATTATGGTACATAACATATCTTTTTATCCTTAAATCGAAGAATTTTGATAAAACAAATATCTTAAGTAAGAAATTAAGAAATGGGGGTCGGTGGATGATTAAAAGATAGATATCTTCAATTTTTTACATGGTGCTGGATGGGGGATGGTACATCCAAATTCATGCGTAATGTGTGGATCTTTCCGTGGTTCTATTACCACATCCGATTAAATAAGAAGCTTAATTTTCAGCAAAACAAATATTTTTATGTCATCTAGATTCCGCAATAATTCTGTCAGTCATAGTTAGAATAATATTCTTCTGCCAGAACCCTCGTCGACGAGTTCATGAAAGTTACACAAATACATATAAAATGTATTTGTGTAATTCCAGTTGTTATAGCTGCGTGAGAAGTCGACACGATTGAATTGATTGTAAATAGGCCGCTTCGTCAAGTAGTCTTAGTTGGTATCTTTTCCCCAACTGATCCAAATTTTCGAAATTTAGCTAGGCTTACGATTTTGTGGCGATACCTCTGGTTAAATTCTCTATTATTTCTCTAGAATGTGTCTGAGAGCCAAAAAGTAATTTCCACACACCCAGGTAAGCTATAGCCTTTTATTGTTATCAAGATTGTTGATTACAGCTAATATCACTAAGCAAGACTTTAAAATTAAACTCGGAAAAAACAAAAAATAGTACAAACCTAAACAAACTCGTTTTAAATTTTCTTTTTACTCAATTAACAATGTAGCCCCCGAAAAAATTATGGAGAAGCAAAATCATTTTTTAAATTCATTAGAACTTTAAGATTGTGGTCAGGACAGTTAGGATTAATCTTCGAGATTTTCTACATATTAATTGACACTAATGAAATAATTTGGTCAAGTGCGAGTTGGACTCGCATACTAAGGGTTCCGTACCACCTTCAAGATTCTAATACTCCAGTTTCAGACAAACCAGGAATGAGTGCATTTTCTTATTATATTTACCCTAATAGCTTTTAAAGGAAGCATTTTAAATTTATAAAAAATATACAATTTCATTTTTCATACGTAGACTTTTTATTTATCTGCTTCAGGATTCGCTTGATTTTTATGAGAATATTTAATTTTCTAATTTGCCCCCCAGAAATTAACATTAGACTTTTATTTGAATAATAAACTTTCAGGGAAAGCTTTTATAATCTACTGTCTGAATTTTCAGACTGTTTTTCAAATTATTTAAAAATTCAAATAAAATATATTTTTCAAAATTTGAGACAGTGTAGTTTCTAAAGTGGGAATTAAGTCGATGTTTAATATTTTTGTTAACACCGTTAAAACAACTGATTTAAAAATATGATATATTAGTAATTCACATAATGAGCCTTTTATGTGATAAATTCCATGATGTGTTTGAAAATTTAACATTTATTTTCCATTTAATTGTATACTTTGTCCCTAAAATTACTATGGGGGTTTTCTAATAATGTTTCTTATACATTTAAAGTGAACCCCAGTACCCCTAATATTTTCAATTTTTTTTTATATCTTTATGCTAATATCTTGTAAACAATTAATTTTAAAAATATGAAAAATATATATTTGTATTCTTCATAATAAGCCCTTTCATTTGATGTATTGCATGATGCGTTAATTTTTTTTATTTTCCGTTTAATTCTATAATTTGGCCCTCAATATTAGGGATTTCTTCGTTATTTTTCCTGTAAACAAAAAATTTAGGTCTTATTATAGTCTGGGGAATAAAGGGGAGAATGGTTAATTTTTTTAAATATTTTTTAATAAATTTTAAAATATTTGTTCTAAAAAAATTTAAAAAATATATTTGTATTTGTCATAATGAGCCCGTTTATTTGATATATTACTTGATCCGTTAGAAACAATTATAATTTTCTATTTTCCATTTATTTCTATAATTTGCCCCCCAAAATGAACATTAGGGGGTTCTCCTTATTTTTCCAGTAGTTCAGGAGAGGCGCTATACCTGTATTTTGTTTCAAAATTTTAGAGCTTATGGTTTCGGAGATAAGGTGGGGGGGATAATTTTTTTTATATTTTTATTAATATCTTGTAATTATTTTTTTTAATGAAAAAAATATATTTGTTTTCGTCATAATGAGCCCTTTTTTTGATATATAACATTTTTTGAATGTTCATCTGGGATTTTCTCTCCTCGCAATGGTTTCTGAAAAATACAGATAAGTTAAGTACTTGAATATCAAGGTGTAGTATCTAAGGGCAGTTTGTGGAAACTGCCCGGAACACTAGTTGCCCTCTTATAGAAGAGAAAATCCCAGATGAACATTCAAAATAATCATTTACCTCCTTAATCATTTAACATGATGCGTTAGAACCTAATTTAATTTTATATTTTCCATTTAATTCTGTAAATTGCCACCCA
The DNA here is from genome assembly GCA_034190945.1 of Octodonta nipae. Lineage (NCBI taxonomy): Eukaryota > Metazoa > Arthropoda > Insecta > Coleoptera > Chrysomelidae > Octodonta > Octodonta nipae. The sequence goes on along the minus strand of CM067221.1, from coordinate 39,238,570 downwards.
AAATTAAAAGTAGAGACTTCTCCTTATTTTTCCAGTAAACTTCAGGTCAGACCCTATACCTCTATTTTTTTCCAAAACTTTACATTCTATAGTTTCGGAGTTAAGGGGGGGGATGGGTAAATTTCGGTATATTTTCGTTAATATCTTTTTAACTATTTTTTTTAATATGAATAAAATGTATTGTGTTCCTCAGAAGGAAAGCTTTCATTTGATGTATTACGTGATGCGTTAAAAAAATATTTTTAAATTTTCATTTAATTCTATAATTTGTTCCCAAAATTAATATTAAGGGTTTCTCCTTATTTTTCCGGTAAAGTTCGGCCAACGTTCTATATTTTCTTTTTTTTTTCAAAATTTTAGGCTTACTAGTTTCGGAGATCAGGGGGAAGCAACTGTCGATTTGTTCGTTTTTCCCCCAGAAGTACCCCTAAAATCAAAATTTCTATGCATTGACACCAAATTTCAACCTCTTCCGTCCAGTAGTTTAGCAGAAAATTGCTGTGATGTGACAGAGACAGAAATCCGGAGTGATATTATAAGGGTGTCCGTATATTGTATATACGGAACCCTAATAGTACATTTTAATTAAATATTCCTTAATTTACCAAGGTGGTATCGTTGACAAGCTTTCTTGAGAGCAGCGGGTTGCTAAGTACCATTACTGAGTAGGGATGGTTGGGTATGAAGGGATATTTGAGAAATTTGCTTTAGGAATATTTCAAATATTTTTCGTTTTTTAGGTATAATCCCTGTAATTTTTCAAATTGACACTTTTTATATAGGTTGTAAATGGTATAAGTGCAGATATTTTAAGGAATACTTTACACCCATTTTGAGAATAACCAATATATAATTTTGCAATAAAACGCTTTTGAACTTGCATATGTAAATAAACAGATTATATGGCTTCACTAATCATATAATCTGGGATTGAGTTGCTAATACTTGGTGGAAGTTGAAATTCATGATGATTTGAGTAATACACTTATTACAAACTTGCACTTTATTTAAAAAATTGTGACAATTGTTTCGCGTCCGATAGAGCTTAATCATACAATAGTAGTACCTTAAGAATATCAATACTTATAAACTAAATAGAATATAAAAAAGGGAGTTTACAAATGTTTCTTTAATCTTCTAGTTGTGTTAATATTACTAAGAAATTAGGATATAAGAGATATATGAGATTATGGGTTTTTTTAGATGTAATTTACACAAATTTACAAAGTTCAGTTATTACCATTGAATATGAAGGTTCAATTTTTATGGTTCTAGGGTAATTCAGGTAAACCGTAATAGCTAAATGTTTGCCTTATTATTATATCTAATACTAACTGATTATGTAAATAAATTTAGTAGTGGGGACTTATTAAGATCTATTTGGTCATTGAGTAAATTTTCTGAGTATTTTAAACGATTAATTTCAAGACTCTCTAATGAATTTAGTTTTATACCTTTATTCACACCCTAGAACCATAAAAATTGAACCTTCATATTCAATGGTAGGTCTTTGTGTAAATTACATCTGAATAAACCCATAATCTCATATATCTCTTATATTGCTTACCCTAATTTCTTAGTAATATTAACACAACTAGAAGATTTAAGAAACATTTGTAAAGTCCCTTTTTCATATTCTATTTAGTTTATAAGTATTGAATTTCTTAAGGTACTGCTATTGTATGATTAAACTCTATCGGGCGCGAAACAATTGTCACAATTTTTTACATAAAGTGTAAGTTTGTAATAAATTTATTACTCAAATCATCATGAATCATATAATCAATGATAAACCATTGTTTTATTATTATAAATTACATTCATTGTTTGTTTTGCAGTTGCAGTGAAACGTTCATTTACGGTAAAAAGGGCTAAGGTTTTACACAAATTAAATAAAATGTTGCAGTTTGGTGCACTTTTTCTAATAACTCGAATTATTCTTCCAAAGATTAATAACTAAGAACGAAATTTATTTCAGGACATATTTACCGAAATAAATTCTGAATAAAACAATTATTAGGTATTATGCAATAATAACCATAGCTGTTTTTTTCCATAGATGAAGTTACCTCTTTAAGTAACTTCAACTACCTACTAGGTTTTTGTATTGAAGGGCATTAAATATAATCTATTGGAATGTGTATTTTAGATGATGTTAATTAGTAAGACCAATAGACTAGTATTATAAGAGTTTTCTGTTTTATTTTGAGTGTACTGTCTCCACCTACAAATTCTGCACTCAAACTATTTGCACCTAGTATGTGTATACTCATATCGAAAAAATCCGAACGCGCTTTGTTACGGAGGTGGGCTTACAGGAACTGGAGTCGTAAACTGACACTTTAAATTTCATTTGAGCTTAAGGATCCTAGTTGAGCTTTAGGATTATGCATTTTTACTGTTGGTGCCGAAACATAAGATCATTATGTCGCCACATTATTGGCAATATAAATATCGTAAAAATTTATTATAAAAACAGGCAATCAATCACGATTACGATAAACCAAGGGTCCTATATCAACGCAGAGGTTGCTCTGATGAAAAAATATTGCTCGCGTAGGTGATGGTATGCATTAAGGACCAACCACGTTAATTCGACGCCGTTCGCAGCAACTGTCTTTTTCATAAGTCTCCACTCAACAAATTTTAACAAAAATCGGTATTTAAAGGCGTATGAAATTCAAATGACACAAGAACTTAACGAGACAAAATACTAGAAATGGCTTATATTTATGAATGGAGTTGTAGAGAACGATAGAATTTGATGCCTGATTATTGTAAATAAATCATATTGTAATGTTTTTATTTTCACACTCGGGTTCAGTTCTTAAATTTATTTAAAAACACAGTCCAACTCACTCTAATTTATTTCCATTGCTTTAACACAATTTATGTTCACAGAACTATTTACAATTTATTTCTACTTAGCTATACGACCATCGAATACTAAATCCATCGTCAGCTGTCCGTATTTATATATTTCTCTCGGAATTATTCTGGCAAGTCAACGAAATATCGGGAAACTTCTTTCATATGTTCTGGAAGCTTCAAGGGAATTCACTGTAACGGCAGCGGTCGGCCTGTTGAGAGACAAAACATTTCGGATTCCCAGAAGTATCGGAATAATGATGTCCCTTCCACGAATTGCAATAGCTGTCGGATAAATTCTTGTTACAATTGAATTGAATCTGGGGCAAAGAAAATCCCCATATTATTGAAGAAAAACTAATGCATCCACAAAAACCTATACTTTTTTTCAGGACGAAGCTGGCAGCGCTGGTACTGTCAATGGCGTCAATGTTCCACAGCAGGTGAACCACTCACTTTACTTCAAACCAAACTTCAAATGCAAAATGCAATTGGAGTTTTAATGTCTAAAGTTTATGAAGCGGTTGATGAAAACTTACCTGGTCTTGATGTTTTCCTGACCTGGCAAAAGCCTTTGATACTGTCGATCACGGGCTTCTACTGAGCCAACTAGAGAATTTGGTATTCGTGGAAACTCAGACAAACTCATTTATAGCTACGTACCAAACAGAAAGCAAAGAGTTCTTGTAAATAATACGTTCAGTACAGAACTGTCACTAAATTGCGGTGCTCCTCAGGATACAGTATTGGGGCCGATTTTAGTTTTGGTATATCTTAACAACTTATAGAGTCAGAAATCTACCGGAACAATAATATCTTCCGCCGACGACACTGTTATGGTTTACATTGCAAATTCATGGAAAGGAGTTCAATTGCGTAATGTAACCTTAAATCCTTATAAAACAGACATTTTGACTTTAATATCATATGAAAAAACCCTACCTGAACTAGGAAGTTTAAACATTCATAGCACAAATGTGCAGTTTGCATCATCCACTAAGTATTTAGGTATTATTATTGATAAATTTCTGCGTAGAGATTTTTATATACAATCTTTTATCAATAAATTACCAGGCGTACTGTTTAAATTCTATGAATTTCCAACTTCCTTTCGACAAAACATCTAAAATTCATATACCATGCGCTTGTTGAATCGATAATTCAATATGGAATTATTGGTTGGAGTTGCATCAGAAGATCTCATTTGCGGCTTCTTGAACTACTGCAAAAAAGGTTTTTTAAAATAGTCAAGGAACAACTTAGGTTCTTGACTGATCTACCTTTCAAAGAATCCAATGTGATGGACAACTATACTGCAAGTATACACTGAACTTTTTCAATAACAACCGCAAATATCTTGATAATATAAAACAGCAGTATGAAACAAAATCAAAATCGGTATCAGCCTATCAGCTTTGGATTCATTTATTTGCTGAGTTGTATGCCAAAAAATAAACCGATTAGGTTAGAAATTGTAACTGTATCTTTTCAAATAATGATTTGGTGAATGCGCCCACAATAAATTGTACAATAATTTTTTTAATACTGTCTCCTTAATAAAAGACGGTTTACACTTATCGGTTAAGTTGCTTTTGGAGTATAAGCCTCTATATAAAGACATATAATGAACCGAATTAAAAACTTACTCTTTTTTTACAGTTTATAGAAGCACTAATTCTGTAACAATTAAACGCATTATATATTTCGCAAATCTTAAGTCAAAAATACATTTGCAATAATTTTATAGTGGAGGTTCAGACTTTCCCAAAAAATCCGTTCACACTTCGAGCTTTAACAATGCTGACATACACAAACGTACTCATAGTAAATGCGATTAAAAATTTAACCGAAAAAGAATTGTTCTTTTCCATGCTATAAATCAAGCGAAACGTACTATTTATAACCAGTCTGCACGATAATTACATTAAGTGAGTCGTAGTGTGAGTCGGGGCCGCTTTTAATGCGCAAATTGAGATCGACTGCAATTGCGTTTTTAACTTTCCCCCGCGCAACTCAACTCAGATAAAAGTTACCTACTATTGCAAACGTGCCAAAGCCATTTAGTTTATTATCTCAACAAAAACGCCTAGCTGAAATAATTTAAGTTTTTACTTTTGATGAAGAACCGGAAATTTTTAAACATGATAAAGTGGTTTTCTTATGGCTTCCAGTTTTATTTTATTGTCGGTACTTGACGAAAGTATTAGTTGTTCTGTCATACAGCAGTAATTTATTGTTCTTTGAGTATTTCAATTATCGTCACCAACACTGTGAGCTCTGAAAATTAATTGGATGAACTGGATTGAATAGTTGATCAATGTCTAATTGAAAAATTACTGCAAATTGAAAAACTCAAGTTTTAACAAAATCGTTACAGAAGATATTCAATGATAATTGATTCACAAACATCATCAGTTGAAACTATCTTTTCATTTTTCACATATATGCATTTCATGCAATCAAAATTTTGCTCATATTATTAACTATAATCCTTTGACACTGGTATTGAAATATTTCTTTAGAGTAAACTTAACATTGGCTACATGCAGAAAATAAATATTAGAATAAGAAATATCAATAAGTAAGAGCTAGAGTTACGAAATATATCTAAATGTTAAATAAAATAAAGCAAACTACATTTATGATAAAATAGATTAAAATATGAAAGTTAATAATTGATATGCAGATAAAGATATATTTAAATTGAGAAATGTATAGAGTAGGTATAATATCATATCATACTATTATTAATACGTGAAGAGGAAATCGCACTTTTTTTCGGCCTTTATTTTGAAAGGAGGGTAAAGAAACGTATACCATTCGAGAGGTACGGTGCCGTAAATGTGCAGAATATATAAAGACTCTTTATTTATTTCTTTTAAAATAAGTAAATTAAATATAACTTATTGATAAAATTCAAGTGAGATGGCGCACACTATGAACAACTACCGTAAGCCTTAATCTAATGTTCAAAATTTGACAGCAGTTGACAGCAAAACCCCAATCGTGTAAATCGTGTAGCGAAGTATAAATATTGCTTAAATAATCCGCTTTTGCTTACTAGGACGTATGGTCTAAAAACCTTCTTTTGTATTTATTTATGACGTTACTTTTTTACAAAAACGTTGCGAACAGCAACTATTAAGACTCACATTGAATGTGTTTATAAGAAGTTTGCGCATTTACAGAAGAATCCACATGCAAAGTTTTACGTATGTACAATAACTATTTAGACATTCTAAAGCTAATTGATACATTTTATTTCTGACCCTCACCAGTTGAGAATATACATTTCTTAAGTCATGAATTTATCAGAAATCTAATAACAATTTGCTAATATTTTTGTAAACCATGTGTATCCATTCTTGCGTCAGAAGATACTAAAACACTCATAAGATTTGATATACAAATATATTTATTTATATTTATGCCATAATAAATGAAACTTGAATAAGTAGTATTAGTAATAAAATAAAAAGAATCATTTCAGTTGGATATTAGGCAATCTTTTAAGTTAATTTTAAGATGTCATCTAAAATAGCAGTCAGTCAAAATTGTTTAATGTTTTTTTAACGAGGTGTGATATATATGCTATAAATATATTTTTAGTTATGTATCTAATAATATAATACATATAAAGTTTGTTTATTTTTTGATATTGTCGAAAAATTTTTTCGGGGCTTTAGCGTCTACAAATCGAAAAAATCGTATTACCAAGAAAGAACGAGATTGTTACAATTATGATAGCTGTTTTGTACAATTCAGGGTGATTTGGTGACCTAGTTGAGAATAAAACTGCTCTTGTAAAATTCTTTTAATTCAAATTGATGTGTAGGATCTTATAAACATTTTATATTTCTAGCATTACATTTTTATAGCTGAATCCTTCTAAGATTTTAAAGTAAAAAGTGCTGGTTAGGTCATTTTTGGATGGGTAAAAAGTTACACAACAAAGTTGTCTTGAGAGTCGTTATATATCCATATATAAAAAGACTAAGATATAAGGCGCTGTAGACTACAATTATACAGGGTGATTCCAGATATGTTAGAAACTAAATGTACAGACTGTTTAGAATATTTGAGTGGAGTGCATTATAGTTATACTGGGTTGTTAAAGAAGAATTATGTAGGGTAGCCTATTAGCGGTTGCATTTACAGGGTCCTTGGAATAGAGGGCGCAGTAGAATCATAGTTAAACAGGGTGGTGCAAAAAATATTACATGGTGGAAATATGTGCTGGAGAATAGTTATAGCAATATTTATAGGGTAGCCACAATTTGTTGCATAATTATTTAGATTCTAAAGATCATGATCTTTAGAATTTTTTGTGCTACCTGTATATCAGCTTAAATGTCATATATCAAACTTTCATTTTGCATATTATATTTTCAATACATGTTTAAAACCATTGAAAATAAGGTCAGGATAGATCTAGAAACGTTTGGTTCCTTGAATATACAGATTTTTGTTTCGATTGTTGTGTTATTTCCCAAGAACAGATAAAAATAATGAGAAGTATATTTCATAAAAAGCTTTCACTTCCATCTTTCGGTCTCAAATGATTGTCCCTCCTTTTTTATCTCTTTCGTACTATACCAATTTTTTGCGACAATACAGTAACTCAGACTCAGTCATCGTTAACTTTGTGTTGTGTATTAAATTGAAGTGATTGAGATTATACATACAGTGTAGTTTAAGGTGTACTAATATGTAAGTACTTATGTAACTATTTATTTATACTTTTAATTTGAAATATGTGCATTTTATTAAAAAACTATGTGTAAATACACAAATGTAAAAGAGTTCGGTACTGTTTTATTCTGTTTGTGCACCAATTTTTAAATTTTTTAATTGCTAATTGACGGGCTTTAGTGTTATAAATAATAAAAAATGGGATCAAACAACCAATATTTTACGTCAATAACAGTTATTGCCCCATCTACTCCATAATAGCTGATCTAGAAATAGCACCATTAAACCTTCCACCGCTAGAGGACAAAATTATTTCATATATTTTCTAATAATTCAAATCAAGGTTTATTATAAATTCTTGATTTTTATTGGCGCTTTCAATTCTGGAAGAGTATTTGTATTCTAAATTTATTTATTAATGTAATGTTTTTATTTTCACACTCGGGTTCAGTTCAGTTGTTGGATTTATTTAAAAACACAGTCCAACTCACTCTAATTTATTTCCACTACTTTTACACTAAATTATATTCACAGAACCTACTATGTACATTTTATCTTAACTGTACAATACGTCAGACGAAAACTAAATGCCTCCTATCGCCAGCTGTTTCTTATTTATATATTTATCTTGGAAATGTCTGGTACGTCCACGAACCATCGGGAAAACTCTTTCATGTTCTGGAAGCTTTAAAGGAATTCCCAGTAACGGCAGCGGTCCGCCGGTTGAGAGACAAACATTTTGGGTTCCCAGAATTTATCGGAATAATGTCCCTTCCATGAACTGGTTGATGGCCGATTGCACCAGCTGTGGGATGAATTCTCGTAACATTGCCCCCTCCTTAAGACCATTTCGTCCCGGAATGTCCTAGAATCCTTCCTGGTGTGACGATATTTGCAGGACTCTCCATTTCGACAACGGGAAGTTTGGTGGAAGTAGCAGTCAACTGTCTACGAATCTATTCTGCAAATATTGAGACAGCATACCTGGATTTCGATGCCACTGAATCGAAAGATTGTTTCCATCATACTTCTCACCACCCTCCAATTCAGTCCATCCAACCCGCAGGCTATCTTTGGGACCGCCAATTTCGTCAGATTCTTCTCCATCATCACATTCCTCAATTCCAAAGATCGCTATATGTTGGCTTGTCTTGCGAGAATGTTTTCGTTACCAAATAAAAGATGTCTCTGGTACCCACTGGTTGTTTATCTTCGAGATGAAGGACCTTCCCTGCCACTGGATCTTGCTCCCGGAGCTTCTGGAACTGGCCGTACTTTTTGGCAAACACGTTGGCTATTCCTCTGGACATCCGGAGATCTGGAGCCACAAAATGAGCCAGGGCATATTGTATGGGCACCTCAAACAGGTCTCGGGGTTCCTCTCTCGTTACGTCGTGCTGCACTTTCTGCCCATCAGAGTTCAGTGCGATAAACTGCTCGAAGGTCATCTCATCATCGGGTGGTTGGATGCTGCGCACTTGGGCTTGGTCATCTTCGCCGTCATGACTTCCGGCATAAGGGGCTAACCTTTTGAAATGTACGACCTTTGGTTTTCCTCGAGGTAGCTTCTTTATTCTGTAGACGACATCGTTGATTTTTTTCACAATTTGATACGGCCCCTCCCAAGATCTCTGTAGCTTGGGCGAATATCCACGACGACGTTGCGGGTTATACAACCAAACAAGATCATCAACTTGGAATTCTCCGCTCTCGGCTTTGATGTCATAGGCTTCCTTCATTCGGGCACTGGCATTCTCGATGTTAACCGGACTCGTTCATGGATGTCGTTCATCTTTTGACGTAGCTGGCTGTCATAGTCTTCACCTGCGGTCTATTCTCCTGGGGGACATCCAAACTTTAAATCGCATGGTAGTCTTAATTCTCGTCCCATGGTAATACTGGCCGGGGTCTGCCCAGTGGACTCGTGCACAGACGAACGATATGCTATTAGAAACAAGTGCAGATACTGGTCCCAGTCTCTTTGGTGGTCAGAGACTACCTTTGACAAATGGCGGTTAATGGTTCTATACATCCGTTCTACCATTCCATCGAATTGTTGGTGTAATGCTGTCGTCCGTATATGTATTGATCTTCAAGAGTTTGCAGACGTCTTGGAAAAGAGTAGACCACCACAATGGACTTGTTTCCAGAGTCGGATTCAGGAAATGGACCGGCAACATCAATGGCAATTCTTTCTAATGGACTGCCCACGTTATATTGCTTCATTGGAGCTTTTGATCGCTTCTGAAGCCCATTACTTGCTGCACAAACCGTACATTTCCGGCACCACTCCTTAACGTCTACTTGGCAGTTTACCCAATAGTAGCGTTCTCGCAACTTCCCCAAGGTTTTGGTCACTCCCGGGTGTCCTCCGGTTGTACCGTCATGTAGTTCTCGCAAAACCTCTGGTCTCCTATTTTTAGGGACTACAATCTGCTTTCTGTTCTTGTCGTCCTCTGGGGATTCCAGGACTCGCTTTAGAAGTCCATTCTCCAGGATGAGAGAGTTCCACTGAGCCCAGTACGACTTTATGGTTGGTGAGTATCGGGAAATCTCTTGCCACATAGGTTTGCGGTGTTCTTCCTTCCACAGGATAACAACATCTGTTAAATCTGGATCTAATTTCTGGTCTTTTTGGATCTCCGCAGATTGCCAATGGTCATCGATGGCGGTAGTTCTGCAGAGAACAGCCTCTTTTTCTTCTGCTCGCTGACAATGTTTGCAATCATCAGGGCATGGTCTCCTCGATAGGGCATCAGCATTCTTATGGCTTGTTCCTGCTCGATGTTCAGTCTAGAAGTCGAATTCTTGCAACCGCTCAATCTACCTTGCCACCTGTCCATCAAGATTTTTAAACTGCAGGAGCCACTTCAGTGCTGCATGATCAGTCCTCAGAAGGAATCTTTTACCATAGAGGTACTTGTAGAAATGTTCTACCCCCTTTACCACGGCCAGGAATTCCCTGCGAGTAACGCAGTAGTTCCGTTCAGGCTTGCTCAAGGTCTTGCTGAAGTATTCGATGACTTTCTCCTGACCGTCTTGGATCTGCGAAAGCACAGCACCAATTCCAACATTGCTCGCGTCGGTGTCCAAGACAAAGTTCCCATCTGGCAAAGGATAACTTAAAATGGGGGCCCTGGTCAATGCTCTTTTCAGTGTCTCGAATGATCGTTGGCATTCCTCGTTCCACTGGTACTGCACCTTCTCTGTGAGTCTAGTAAGTGGCTTGGCGATGTTGGCAAATCCGGCTACGTACCGACGATAGTACGTACATAACCCCAGGAAACTTCTTAACGGGTGGATATCTTTAGGTATCGGCCATTCCTGGACGGCTTTGATTTTCTGTTTATCCACAGCTACTCCCTGTGCGGAAACTACATGTCCAAGATATTGCACCTCTTCTTGGAACAGCTTCTTCGGGCTTAACTTTAGTCCGGAACTTCGAAGTCGCCGAAATACCTCCTCCAGGTTCCTCACGTGGTCTTCAAAAGATTTCCCAACCACGATAATGTCGTCAAGATACACCAGGCACGTTTTCCATGAAAGCCCTTTTAACACTGTTTCCATAAATCTTTCAAACCTTGCTGGAGCATTACACAGTCCAAACGGCATCACCGTGAATTGATAAAGTCCTGAGCCGATGGTAAAAGCAGTCTTTTCTCGGTCTTCTTTAGCAAGTTCCACCTGCCAATAACCGCTCTGCAAGTCCAGGATGGAAAACATCTTCGATCCAGCCAACGTATCTAGGGTATCGTCTATTCTTGGGAGGGGATAGCTGTCTTTCTTTGTAGCGTGGTTTAATTGCCGATAGTCCACGCAAAATCTAGTGGAACTACCTTTCTATTTAACCAAGACAACTGGATGATTCAATAACACCTTCTTCCTCCATCTCGCGGACTATCCTGTCGGCATCTTCTCTTTTAGCTAGGGGTAGTCTTCTCGCCGACTGTCGAATAGGTTGAGCGTCCCCAGTATTAATTTTATGTTTCACCAGATCAGTTCGTCCTCTTTTGCTATTCCCTACATCGAAGATATCCTGGTAGTTTCTAAAGATGTCCTTCAATTTTGATTTCTGCATGCTGTGTGCTTCTGACTACAGAGGAGAATGTTGAACAATGGCCCAAAGTTGTTCCTTTCTTTAGCACAACCGAGTAATATTTCAGATTCATTACTCTTACTGGCACAATCTCCCGTGCACGAAACAGTCTTCCCCAGTGCGACTCCTCTGCCTACATTTCCGTCTTTAAGTTCGAGATCAAACATCATTACGGTTCCAGTTTTAGCTTTCCCATCTAAGCAAGCATCTATAACGATTTCAGCTCTTTCCGGAACATTGACATCCTCTGCTAAGATGGCTCGCAGCATTATGTCATCTTTTCCATGAAGCACCACTTCTTCGTCATTCACTAGCAGAATTCCATCTTTGAAGTTTAACTGGAATCCCTTGGAGCTCATGACATCCATTCCAATGATTACTTCGTCTTCGATGTCTGCCACTAATGCTCGATGTAGGAAGGTTGTGTTTCCCAAGGTCATTTCAACCTCTATTTCACCATGGACTGTCGCTGCTTCTCCTGTCGCTGTTCGCAGTTGCCATTTTGTTGGTTTTATCATTGTCTCTAAAACAATTTTGGGCCTTATTACTGTTTTTGTCGCACCAGTATCCAGCAGCATTGCAAATTTCCTCCTATTAATAAGGCCATCTACGAAGACACTGTTAACGTGGTTGCGTAGCGAAGCGACATATACGTTGGTGACTCTTGTTTGCTACAGGTCGACGATGGTCCCTTTACATAGGCCTTCTTTAGTTTCCCCGGCGAGGAAGTCTGGACTCCGTTGCTTCCCTTGCAACGACTCTTTACATATCCTACCTTACGACACTTCCGACATCTCAATAATCTTTTTTCGGTAAGGACTTCTTCTATTTTCTTTCTTACAGAGGCTTCATCGTTTCCGCCATCTTCGGATTCTCCATCAACGACTCGGACTCTGGCTTGACCTCTGCAGGTATTTTTCGCAGCCTCAAATTTTAAAGCTCGAGCCAGTGCATCTACTAATTGAGTCGGTCGAGCTAGGGTCAATGCTTGTCTGGCTTCGTGGTCCCGAAGTCCATCCAAAAATGCTTGCACCGCTAACCTTTCTATTACGTTTTCCGGTGTGGCTGGATAGGCAAGGCGAACCAGACGTGCAATATCAGCTTCAAACTCTTGTAGGGATTCATTTGATCTCTGGTGGCGATTTTTCAATTGGGAGTGGTAGACGTGCTCCAAATGTGTCTGACCATACCTCAGTTCTAAACTAAACTAGTTTGATATTCTATTATTAATTAAATAATTCTAAACATGATTATTTATATTTAAATAGGCAAAGACAAAACGAATAGGTACAATTTTCTCCTCCTTCATCAACCGATTTACTTTGTTTTTGTTTTGTTTAGTAGCTATTGACGAGCTTCAGTGCAGAATGCTTACGTTTTATTTTTATAATATTGCTTTATTCATTAAATAAAATGAAATAAAAAATTCATAATTTAAGTCCACATTGTCAATGTCAAACAGTGCAGCTAGAGTGCTTGGAGAGAAAATCGTAAGATGAATTGTCTCGAAAAACAAACTAGGTTAAACAAAAAACTTACAAATTTTTATTGGTTCCCAAAGTTATTTACTCCACATTATTACGCTATTCAGATTTCACGCATAAAAATGTATATTATATGATAATAATTATTTACTCGCAAGTTTGAAACTTTAATTTGTTTATAAATATAATACAGAAAAGTCATCGTTAACTTTGTGTATTAAATTGAAGTTATTGAGATTATACATACAGTGTAGTTTAAGGTGTACTAATATGTAAGTACTTTTGTATCTATTTATTTATACTTTTTATTTTAAATATGTGTATTTTATTAAAAAACTACTCGGTACTGTTTCATTCTGTTGGTGCACCAATTTTTAAATTTTTTAATTGCTAATTGACGGGTTTTAGTGTTATAAATAATAAAAATTGGATCAAACGACCAATATTTTACGTCAATAGCAGTTATTGCCCCATCTACTCCATAATAGCTGATCTAGAAATAGCACCATTAAACCTTCCACCGCTAGAGGACAAAATTATTTCATATATTTTCTAATAATTCAAATCAAGGTTTATTATAAATTCTTGATTTTTATTGACGCTTTCAATTCTGGAAGAGTATTGTATTCTAAATTTATTTAATAATGTAATGTTTTTATTTTCACACTCGGGTTCAGTTCAGTTGTTGGATTTATTTAAAAACACAGTCCAACTCACTCTAATTTATTACCACTACTTTTACACAAATTTATATTCACAGAATGGTCTGGTACGTCCACAAACCATCGGGAAAACTCTTTCATGTTCTGGAAGCTTTAAATGAATTCCCAGTAACAGCGGTCCGCCGGTTGAGAGACAAACATTTCGGGTTCCCAGAATTTATCGGAATAATGTCCCTTCCATGAACTGGTTGATAGCCGATTGCACCAGCTGTCGGATGAATTCTCGTAACAATAATATTATGGTGGCAAGAAAATTTGTATATTATTTTTTATTCAGGAACAGAACGTTATTTGATTGTGCTTATTGAAATATGCCTCAGCGCCCTATATGTACATTATTATCCTTGGCGGAGTAATTTTTTACTTAATTAAAATGGTAGTGAACTATTTAGCATAGGGACACAAAAATGTGCAATTATGCAAATGCATACAGGTATATAATCCTGAAATTTTTAAAATGATTTTGGTCGAATTTCGACCACTGGGCGACCGCTAGTAAACATAAAGAGCTTTAATCAATTAGTTTATGAAACTCAATAAATAAACTTTTAAATTAATATATAATTAATTATCATGTTCTAAATCTAAAAGACTGGTAGTACTATTTAACGAATATATTTAGTTATTATATATGTTCAGTGTTCAGTTTACTCTATCGAAAGATAAGAAGAAACTTTCCCAAAAAAACCTTTTCCAATCATAAAATAAAATTTACGACACAATTATTTTCTATATTCTACTTACTATATTTAGCGAACTCGAGTTCCCACTTTCTAATTAACTGTCATAAATCAGCTTACAACTTCAGCTGTATCAAAATGCAAATATACATTAAGAATTCTTTTTAATGTCAGTTCTCATTATTTAATACAGTCTTAAAAGAATGGAAAAGGAACATTATTAAACTTTTCCTCCAATATTACCGCCTACTTTGGAAAACTTTGAACATTTCCTAACCATTTTCGTGAAATTCCCATAGACTGCCAAATATTTTAGGAAGAAAGATACTGCTGGGGAATATGATGACAGGAGAAACTCGTTTCAGAAGAATATTTTATTAGTTCACATAGAGAAGGCTGCTCGAGCAAGTAGAATTATTAACTATTCAAACCATGATAAAATGAATATATTCCCCGAGGCAAAAGCTATATCTGGTGTAACTGGCTCTGAGTAAATTTATCTTTACCTTGCGCATACACTTATTACGGTTATTTGTACAGCTTCGTACGGGTAGTTACAAAAATCAGTTTGTAAAAAGACATTTTATAAATGTAGCTAATGGGTTGAAAAATACGTGAAAGCAAAGGCAATGATTTCATTGAGCATTATAACTAACATCAGTTAGGCTTCTTTACCTATAACACCGTATTCTTTTGTGCATCGATTAAGAATGTTTGTTATGGAAAACAGAGATTAAAAAACTCATATGATCATAATAATAATAATACAGTAACTATTGCACTTTATACGAGTGGTAATTATTTCTGGAGAAAATATAAAATAAAAATATTGAACAAAGATGTCAATGTAAAAAATAATGTAAAAAATAAATTATAAAAAGAAAAATCCAATTCCAAGAAAACACAGATGTAAATTTACTAAAAAGCAAGAAATAATAACCGACTTCATAGCATAATGAAACAAACAAGAAAATCTATTAATTGCACTATAAAACTTAAGGTGGTGACAAGCCTGGGAAATGAATATATTTTACCCAGAGAAATAAACACCTTTATAAATTAAAACATTTCTCTAATTAATTAATAAATCTATTTATATTCCTGAGGTAAACAGATTTATTTCAAATATAGCACCAACTTCAAACACAGTTTTATAAAATATATAATACTGTTAGTTTAAAATATCCAAGTGAATTATTTTTAGGGTCCCGTACATATAATATACAAAAACGCTTATAAAATCCCTCCTGATCTGTCCATCTCTCACATCATAGCTAATTTTCTCCGAAACTACTAGACAGAAAAGTTTTAAATTTTTTATCAGTTTAAAATTTTGTTACCCAATATAACTAAATCTCCTAAAAATGATGAACTTCTTATTATAGAATTACGCATAATTTATTATATAGATAAAAAAGTCTCTTCTGAGGAGCACAAATATATTTTTTATTGGTTTAAAAGATACTAACTAAAATATATAAAAATCAACATTATTTATTTATTTCCGAAACTATAAAACCTAAAATTTCGAAAAATGTAGAAGTATAGGGCCTAACTTGAACTTTACAGAAAAAGTAAGGAGAAAACCTCAATATTAATATTGGAGGACAAATTACAAAGTTAAATGGAAAATAAAAAATTCAAGTTTTGTTCAAACGCATCATGTAATAATACCTATAGTAAATGAGGAATATAAACCTGATTTTTCCCATTATCTAAAAATTAATTTTAAAAGGTATTAAGAAAAATATAAAAAATTACCCATCGACCCTTTATTAATATGACCTAATATTTTAAAAAAGTTAGAAGTATGGAGCCTTACTTGAACTTTAGAGGAAAATTAAAAAAAAATACTTTTTTAAAACGCATCATGTAATATCTCAAATGAAAGGGTCTTTATTTGAAATACAAATACTTTTTACAAGTTTTTTAAAATAAATTGTTAAAAATGTATTAAAAAAATATAAAATTCTATTCATTGCCTCCTATATATGCGAACTACTGGAACTAAACCTTAGAAATAATTGAGAAAATAGGGCCATTTCCAAAAAAATACAGCACGAGTTCTAACGATAATTTATAAATTTAAATGGAAAATATCAAATGATTGGAATCATCATAAAAATATAAATATATTTTATTTGCATTTTAAAAATACTTTGAGTGTAGAATACCGAAAGTAATTTGGGGGACAAATTAGAAAATTACATAAAATCAAGTATATAAAGACGTAATTAGATGTTTTAAATCCTAATTAGCTTTAATTCATAATCAGTTTCAATATTTTCAATAGTAACTGGAGGTACTTCAATTTGTAGGAAAATTCACATTGTCTGACAAGCCTGTTGTACAATTATTGGTACTAGCTGTCGCCCAGTGGTCGAAATTCGACCAATTGTGTCAATATCTCTGGCAGGTTAAGTAGCATGAAAATTTTATCGTGACATTCTATCCTAGGACTTTAGGAAGAACAGCAATTACACAGAACGGATCCAGATTCGGAACCTCTGTGTGATAGTTTCCTCGAAAATCCTAGATGTCGGTCTTACATCTCGCTTCTACAAATAAGTAACGAAATTCAAGTTTTTTTCAGATATAATTCATAGAACTTTATTTGTGTTCAAATTCGTAATTCTTAATTTAATATGACAACAATTCAACTCCTAATGGGCTACCCTACATATTTATTTTTTCTAACACCCCTGTATAGCTATAATTGCACTCAATTCTCTAACATTTGTTAAAATCCTCATTATAATAATTCCATCTCATTATATATTTCTACCACCCTGTATATGCAACTGCTTATGGACCACGCATAATATTTTTTAACATTTTTCAACCACCAGGTAAACCATTCTGTATATGCCACTGCCTATGACCCACCATATTTACTCTTTTTGTTTATGAAATTTTTAATTATCTTCTGTAACTATAATTCTACTCCGACCTATATTTCAATCATTATATATATGGAACTCTTCGTGGTCTACTCTACAAATCATTTCCTATTCTAACATTTTTTATCACCATCCTGTATATCTATAATTCCTCTTACCCTATATTTCATCTTAACTATATATACAACTGCTTATGGGTTACGAAATGTTACATTTCCATTTCCGCCACCCTGTATATGCATCTATGTATAACATTTTTTGCACCACCCTGTATAACTGTAATTTTACTGCACCTTCTATTCCAAGAACCCTGTAAATTCAACCGCTAATGGGCTTCCCTATATAATTATTTTATTAGTTATAATTGCAATCTACTCTATATTTTAAACACCCTAAATATGCAACTGCTTATGTGCCACCCATTAAAAAAATATTTCTAACATATCTGGAATCGCCCTGTATAATTATGATATTCAACGATTACTTTACCCACTAAACAATAACAACGCTTGCATGCCACCTCCATAAGTACATGCTCTAAGTATATAATAGCATTGGTCTGTCTATATATAATTACTCAATGGTTTGAGTCTGGCGGCAGCGGCAAGCGGCACATTCATTTGTTTGGCATTGACATTATTGACGTAAATAATGAATTTTTACTATATTTTATGTAATGAATGAACCAATATTATAAATTAAGATTAGCATTCTGCACTGAAGGTCGTCAGTAGCTACTAAACAAAACAAAAATGAAGAAAGTCGGTTGAGAAACAGAGGAGAAAATGGTACCTAATCGTTTTGTCTTAGCCTATTTATATATAGATAAATGATATGTGATGATTTGGTTACAGGTTTCAGAATTAGCACATTTTTGTTTATGAGGACTAACTTTTTTCTAAATATTATTAATAATAATGAAGATTTCCATATGATTTAATTCCAATCGAAATTCAATATATTCTATCCTAGATTTCGAATAACGTTACTCATATATAACAGACTTTTTAAAACCATCGCATTCACCATATTATATTATTAAAAATTTAAAATGTTAATTAAGAAGTTTTTTCTGATTATATGAAAAAATATATATCCTATGTCATTGAATAGAAAGAAAATATATGGGACCAGTCTGGAAGTATATTCTTTCAAATATAAAAAAACATCGAAATTGGTTTATAATAATAACAATAATACTAGCATATTGAGAACATTTTTTGAAGTCCCTTAAAAATGGGATTAAGGACTAAAATCATTATTCGGCCATTACCCAGATGATGCCTAACTTCCCTATTTAATTAAAAATTACATATATTTTTTAAAAAATAGAAACTATTAAAGATATTCGTAACGAATTACTTCAATTCTGTTTGTATTATATATTTTCAGTTAATAGTTAAAAAAACATCACTAATCAGTGCATATTTCGATAGCATTAGGATTAATGTTCGTACAGTTGTCTCTAAGCTTTTTAAACATTGAAATATCGGGACTATTACTGATTTGATGGATCACTGATTCCAAGATACTGCAAGATAGCAATAATAATTGCCTAGTTTTTGTTCAAAAAGCAAACAAATTCAATTGCATGTATTAGATGAAGTACATAATTTGTAGATCATTATTGAGATTACAATCACAAATCTCCTTAGAAACTGGTTTAACTTGATCTTTATCGGAAAAGCTGTCCACTTTTGGTACTACAAGAAGTTGCTTTTTTGTAATGTAATAAATTATGCTCTGATGCTACCATTTGTAAAATGGCAAGAAAAAACTTTAAACGACCAAAAGAATTTTTTTAAAATGTTTTTGTTAACTTTTTTAGGTTTGATTCTACGATTACAATCTCCAAGACCAAAGTTGTAAAGAATTTAATTTCAAGCAAAACGATTTTACAAGATTTCTGTGCGATGAAATAGTTTGCCCAATATAACGTAAAAACTAGTCGCACATCTTTGTACAAGATGGCGGTCGCGGAACAAGGATTGTAACCCCATAAACATGGATTTAACTTTATACTAACCCACTCTAGACATCCAAAAAATAAATATGCATACTACAATTGGGACTTTTCAATGGACTCTCATGTAAATCGCATATTTGCATTCCACTCTAAACTTTGTCATTTGTGTTGGAATGATACTTAAATAGAAGGTTTGTTAATTGGATAGTCATCGCAACTATGACTCATCTGCCACAACATGGATTGTGTACACAGAACCACTTATGCTTAGTTGACATCTATCTTATGCTACAATTATCTTTGGCAAGATAATATCTTTTATTCCCCTTTTGTCAGTAGGTACGGAACTTACAGATCGAGATATACTAGATAAAGGTCACTAGAAAACTTGCTTTAAAGCTGGTAGATTGATTTCATAATTATTGATAAGGTATAGCAGGGTAAAGTAAAACATGGAAATAAACTCTGTGAAGACATTTGTCTGCGTATTTTTTCCTCTTCTTCCAGTTTTTTTTTGCTTGTCCTCGCTAGGCAGGCTGTATCGAATAAATTATCTGAATTCTTTTGAAAATCTTTCTAACCGCATTTGTATTTGTTTTTTGCAGTTCTTTACAACTCTTGGCCGACTTGGTACAAATCCAGTAGCTTTCTCACACAGTTTCGAAAAACTTTAGCAGATATTTCAATCTTGTTCCAGAAAATAACAAATTCTGGAATCACTGAGTTTGCGCTTTCACTAACAGTTTAATTAACTTTTGGAATGTTTAAACATAAAACTGCAAGAACATGACGATTAGACGGTAGTTTTGAAGCAGTAACTTAATGATTTGCTTAACTATAGGATTTTTTAGTTCGTCCCAGTTTCACTGACATCTGAAAACAAAACAATGTGTAGGTATCAATTACTTAACGATCAGCGAACAATCTACAAACAGAATGGGCCTCGCTTGACCAGCAGGGCAACTTTTACGGAGTCATTCGTGTGCAAGTTGCAGAGCTCCAAATAAGGCAAAAAAATATTTTTGAGAGGTTTAGGATCAAGTGGATATTAAAACTTTGAGGCCGTCGTTTTGTCTTATTCTCTTAAGTTTTATTATAATGTTAGTAATACAGAAATCTTGATCAACAGCTGTCGTTGATTTCTACTTATTTTTCCTCATGGACCCTTAGGGTCAACACATAAATACGTTACTTTATTGAAGACTTTCATTAGAATGACATTTATATAAAAATTAAAAACAGCTGTTAGGTATAATTAACTGCAAAAGTTAAAAATGAAACCATTATCTACAATCGTCAGCAATTGAACCTCCTACAATTTTCTGGCGAATACGCCGGATCATAATATACAATTTTCATACTTACGACGAAATTTAAACTAACTAAATATATACCCGTTTTTGGTTTATTCATTTTTATTCTTTCATCAAAGGTCTCTGTAAAATTTTATATAAAATTTATTTACACGTCACATTTTTGCTTTCACAGAAATATATTACTGTTTAATGAAATTTTTCATTAATTTTCCGATAGTGGATTTTAGTGAAATTTGAAGACACCTGTTGTAGGGCAGAAAAATGTGCTAATATTTTAAATTTAAACTATTTTTGAAATATTTAATTTAGGTATTTTTCACGAATCACCCTCAATCTCAGAAACCAATTGGAATCTTCCAACACGGCAAAAGAACTTGAATGAGTCAAAAACCGCATATCGTAGTAGTTACCTATTAGGAGATTGGAACAGTGGGCTCACGATATTTAATACACCCTATATATATTCAGTAATTCAAAATTTAAGCCGTTGGAACTAAACCCACGAGATTTTTATCTTACGGATCTACTGAACAAATCTTATGCCATTGTTTCATATTACGCGCACAGTAAAAGCCCGCCGGTATTCCGTAACACTTGTATTTGCACTTTTACAACTAATTCTCGCTATCATATGTATTCAAGGAGTTCCTTTTCCTGCAATTACTTTACCTTTAATCCCTAGCAAAAGAGTGCTACCTAAATACACTAGTCACAGCTACCGTCTATTTATATCGCATAACCCTTCTTTAAATTCCCGAAGGCACTTTAAAGTTTCTTTTTAACCGCCGAGTTTTGTCGCAGCCACCTTCAAGGGGAAAGCATTGATCTGTGCAGACACATTTCTGCCGTACTTTTCGAATACTTATATTTCCTTAACTTTCTACGTAACTTATGGAGTAGAAGAGCTTTTCTCTTTTAGCATGAAAATTATTTCACAGTATAGTTCAGTACTACATGCTTTCTCCTAAAATACGGAATTTTTATTTGAATTTATTGCACACATTCACATTTTTACTGATATAATATGGGAGCATTAACGATATACAATAATACAAAGGAATTAGAAAGTAGTATCCGCTAATTTAGTGTAGTGTTGGTTTAATTCATTCAGATTACATAATGTACATCTTTTTAGTAATTGAAAATTTGGAATAATAGTATAGAGAGCAGTATATGACAATTCCTTTGTAATTACTGTTTTTGCATATTTTTAGATTATACTAGCCGTTACCAGGGGTTTCACCCGCGTATGGAATGTTCAAGCATTCGCAAAAAGAAATATCTTATGAAATATATGGGTTATCCTATATAAAAAACTTGTTTGAACCACCGTACTTAACCATAAATCCACCAATCCCGAATATATTTCACCCAAACTGCAAGTACTTATGGGCCACCCTATATAACTATTTTATTTGACATTTTTTGAATCACCTTGAATAACTGTAACTCTACTTCACCCTATATTGCAACCATCCTGTATATGCTGCTGTTTTAAAATTTTTTGAACACCTGACTAATAATTTTTCTCTACCCTATATTTCAGCTATGCAACTGCTTAATCAACCTTTATATGAGCTTTTTCTAACTTTGTGTTTAACACTCTCAAACTATAATCTTGCTTCTCCCCATATTTCAGATATTCCATATAGTAGAATGCAACTGTTTTTGGTCTACCCTATATAACAATTATTTTAAAACTTTTTTGATCTATCCTAATGGAAATGATGTGGAACCCTTCATGAGTCACAAATATAAAAACACAGTTTTGCACCCTAACACCAAACTTTTATTTAAACCCTCACCCAAACTTCCATCTACATTAAAATCATCCTGTATACACCGCTGCCAGGTTGTCAAACATTACGACTTATTTTTGAACCAACCTGTATAACCATAATTTTACTCTACAAAATATTTTAACCACCCTGTATGTGCATCTGCTTAGGGGCAACCAAATATAAAATTTTTAAATACTTCTAATCACACTGTATGAACTATAATTTTACTTCCATCCATGTTTCAGATATTGCAGATATGCAACAGCTCATGTTCTATTCTACAAAATAAATTATCCAACCTGTTTGACTACAAATCTACTTGACCCGCTATTTCAATCACCTTGTGTTTGCAACTACTTATCGGTCACCCAGTATAACATTTTTTTCTACCAACCTGTATAACTACTATAAATCCATCAATGCCAAATATATTTCACCAAAACCGCAACTGCTAATGGGGCACCGAAAATAACAATTTTGTTCAAAATGTTTTGAATCACCTTGTATGTATTACAACTACCCTGTATACGCTACTGCTTATTGGTCAACCAATATAACATTTTTTAAACAATTATCATAACGCTTTTTCACCCATGTTTTAACTATCCTATCTTTGCAACTTATTATGAACTACGCTATTTCACATTTTTTTTCCTTATATTTTTTCAAGATAAATTAAAGTGGAATTTCTCTCCACACTTCATTTAAACCACCCTTCATTTACAACTTTTTCTAACCTTGTTTGAATGACACTGTATAACTATAACTTTACTGCGCACCATACTTCAGGTACTGTATATATGCAAGTGCTATATAACAAAATTTTTCAAGCATTTTTACCCACCCTGTATAATTCTAATTGTAAGTCACAATATATTCCGACAACCTTTTATATGCAACTACTTATTTGCCACCAAAAATAACATTTTTGTACGAACCTGTTCCTTAGAATCCTACCTCACCGTATGTTTCAA
Organism: Octodonta nipae; assembly: GCA_034190945.1. NCBI lineage: Eukaryota > Metazoa > Arthropoda > Insecta > Coleoptera > Chrysomelidae > Octodonta > Octodonta nipae. The sequence continues at coordinate 39,215,091 of CM067221.1, read as the reverse complement.
CCATCCGGTAAATGAAACAGCTTGTAGATCATACCATTACATTAAAATATTTTTTAACCCACCTGTATAGCTGTAATTATACTTCGCTACATATTTCAACCATCCTATATATGTAACTGCTTGTGGATATAAAACAAGTTTTTAACCACAAAATAAACTATAATTCCACTCCATCTTATATTTCAAACACCCTGTATAAACAACTTCTTCTAACATTTCTTTAACCCATTGCATAACTATAGTATCTTATGAACATAATTCAAAGATCCTAACTGCTTACCTAAGACATTTTTTAAAGTTTTTTATTCACTGTATAAATATTCTACCCTTTTTCAACCACCGTATAACTAATTCGACTCCCCGTTATTTCCTCCACATCGAATATATCCAGCTGCTTATAGGACATAAAACATAACTTTTTTAGATTTTTTAAATCGATGTAATTCTACTCCGCTCTAAGTTTCCTATATACTGTAATGTTTTTATTTTCACACACGGGTTCAGTTCAGTTCTTGGAATTATTTAAAAACACAGTCCAACTCACTCTAATTTATTTCCACTACTTTAACACAACTATTTTCAATTTATATCTACATAAGTATACGACCGTCGAAAACTGAATGCCCCTATCGCCAGCTGTTTCTTATTTATATATTTATCTTGGAATTGTCTGGTACGTCCACGAACCATCGGGAAACTCTTTCATGTTCTGGAAGCTTTAAGGGAAATCCCAGTAACGGCAGCGTTCCGCCTGTTGAGAGACAAACATTTCGGGTTCCCCAAATTTATCGGAGTAATGTCCCTTCCATGAATTGGTTGTTGGCCGATTGCACCAGCGGTCGGATGAATTCTCGTAACATTGCCCCCTCCTTAAGACCATTTCGTCCCGGAATGTCCTAGAATCCTTCCTGGTGTGACGATATTTGCAGAACTCTCCATTTCGACAACGGGAAGTTTGGTGGAAGTAACAATCAACGTCTTCGAAGCTGGTCTGCGAGTATTGAGACAGCATACCCGGATGTCAACGCCACTGAATCGAAAGATTGTTTCCATCATACTTCTCACCACCCTCCAATTCAGTCCATCCAACCCGCAGGCTATCTTTGGGACGCCAATTTCATCAGATTCTTCTCCATCATCACATTCCTCAATTCTACCAGAGTCTTCCAAAGATCGCTATATGTTGGCTTGTCTTGCGAGAAATTTTTGTTACCAAATAAAATATGTCTCTGGTACCCACTGGTTGTTTATCTTCGAGATGAAGGACCTTCCCTATTGCTGGATCTTGCTTCCGTAGCTTCTGGAACTTGGCGGACTTTTTGGCAAACACCTTGGCTATTCCTCTGGACATCCGGAGATCTCGAGCCACACAATGACCCAGGGCATATTCTATGGGCACCTCAAACAGGTCTCGGGGTTCCTCTGTGGTCACGTCGTGCGGCACTTTCTGCCATTAGACTACAGTGCCATAAACTGTTCGAAGGTCTCATGACTTCCGGCATAAGGGGCTAACCTCTTGAAATGTACGACCTTTGGTTTTCCCCGAGGCAGCTTCTTTATTCTGTAGACAACATCGTTGATTTTCTTCACAATTTGGTACGGCCCCTCCCAAGATCTCTGTAGCTTGGGCGAGTATCCACGACGACGTTGCGGATTATACAACCAAACAAGATCATCAACTTGGAATTCTCCGTCCTCGGCTTTGATGTCGTAGGCTTCCTTCATTCGGGCACTGACATTCTCGATGTTTAACCGGACTCGTTCATGGATGTCGTTCATCTTTTGACGTAGCTGGCTGACATAGTCTTCACCTGCGGTGTCTTCTCCTGGGGGACATCCAAACTTCAAATACGCCCATGGGCATAATAAGTTAAACGTGTCATTGATGTGATCCGTTAAACGAGGAGTTTCAAGTAGTAAAAACTAATATTTTACAAGTGTAAATTTGCAAAAAGTGTTTCTTGCATATTACTGCATATGTATTTAATTTTTCGTAATGGCCAGATAACCTACTACGATTAAAGATCTAGCCTCAAAAATGGAGGAATTGTCCATTAACCTCTACAAGGATTTGAACAGTATTAAGGAGAAAATACGCAAGTCTACCAAACATGGTGAGCTAATTGATACTAAAGAAATTCAATATTTTCGAAAATAAACCAAATAAAGAGTTACAAATTTTGCAAGATAAAATAAAAATGTTATCTGAAAGTAATATAAAAATTATTGATAATATTGATGCTCAGTTGCAAATTTGTCATAATAAAAAGATTTTAATTCATGGTGTACCGGAAGATAGTGAAAATATGTATGATAAAGTTTGTAACCTAATTAAAGAAAAGTCAGAAATATCTATTTGTAAAAACGATATCGTCGACTGTTATCGTATGTATTTTTCAATAAAAGACAGCTAAAAGATTCTTCGTATTTTATATCCGAGATGTTAACAGCTTCAAATCACAGAAGATTCTTGGAGTGCTACAAACAATTCAAGAAGAACTGTTGGACTCATTATGGAAAAGTAATCGTGAAAATTAATAACCGTAAATTAACTATAACTAATGATGAACAAATGCGACAGTTATTAAAATCTAAATAACTCTTGTAAATATAATATGAGTTATTGCTATTCACTATTGATAATTTACTTTTTTTAAGATAAATACTGATCACATCTTTAGTATACATCATTTTACTGTTATCTCTTTTTATATTTTAATACAATTTTATATTATTAGATTATTATTAATATTAGGTTCTTTATATAATTATTATTTTAGATAATGAAAATAGGTCATATTAACATAAGATCATTGTTTACAAAGTTGCAAGATTTAAAAGATTTAGTTCTATCCCAGAATTTTGACTTGGTGGCTGTGACGAAGACATGGTTAAGCGAAAATATTATAAATGACATGGTTAACATAGCAGGATTTAGTTTTTTAAGAAAAGATCGCCCAACTTGTGGTGGTGGAGTAGGTATTTTTTACAAAAGTAATCTTAACGTTGGTTTAATAAAAACAAATGAACATATTGAACAAATTTGGGTTAAATTACAAATAAATGGTAAAACATTCAGTATCGGTAGTGTGTACTGACCTCCATCGCTTCCATATAAGGAGTTTCTTGATGGTTTTGAAATATCCCTTTGTAATTTACTTCCTGTCTGTGATTAAATTATATGCCTGGGAGATTTTAATATTGATTTATTGAAACCTGAACGAAGTGTGACATAAGATTTCACTAATTTTTTTCAGTCGGCTGGTTTACAACAAATTATTGATCAACCAACAAGAATCACTGTTAATACTACTTCATTGCTGGATTTAATTTTAATTTCTAACCAGGAACACATTACTGAATCGGGAGTACTACCCGCTCATTCTCTTTCTGAACATGATATGATTTATTGTTTGATTGAAAAGTATAAATGTAAGAACATTTACAGTAAAAAGATGTTTAGAGACTACACAAAGATAGATATGAATAAACTCAATGGTGAACTTGGGTCCATTCCTTGGAATGTAATATATGATATGAACACAGTGGACGAAAAGGTAAATTTTGTAAACAATGCCTTATTACTACTTCAAAATAGACATATACCAGTTGTTGTTAAAACTTTTAAAAAATCTTGTAAGCCATGGATCACTGAAAATGTAAAAAAGTTGCAAAAATTGAGGGATAAAGCGCTAGTTGGTTATAAAAATACCAAACGCGTTAAGGACTATGATTATTATAAACAGCTGCGAAATCATACTAACTTGATTATAAAATTTTTGTGGTAGAAATCAACTAATTTAAACAATGTAAATGCTATAAATGAATTCTTCATTAATTCAGTTCCACTACAAGACTTTAATAATGCCGACATAATATCAAATTATAAAACAAATTGTATATCCTCTAGAAAGTTTGAGTTTTCAGAAACTAACGAGATTCAAGTCTTACAACATTTTATGAGCATTAAATCACATGCTTGTGGAGCTGATGGTATACAACTGCAGTTTATACTTTTATGTTGTCCATTCCTTTTGCGTTACTTAACACATATTGTAAATGCTTGCTTATCAAATAACGAATTTCCATTATCTTGGAAAAATGCTCTTATTCTTCCACTCCCTAAATCCACAAACATTAATGATTACAAAGACCTTCGCCCAATCAGCATTTTATCATGTCTTTCTAAAGTTCTAGAAAGGGAAGTTAATTTTCAACTAAGAAGTTTCTTGGACTTTGAGAAATTAATTCCACGTATACAAGCAGGTTTCCGGAAAGGTTATAGTTGTTCTACTGCACTTGCAAATGTTACGGATGACATAATAAGAGCTAAGGATGAGGGAAATGTAACAATTCTTGTTCTACTTGACTACTTTAAGGCATTCGATACTATAAGCCATGAGTTACTCTTATGGATACTAAAACATTTAGGTATATCTGAAGAGACGATTAAATTCTTTAAAAAATATTTGAGCCACAGACTCAGTGATATTAGGAGACGTAGTATCGAATGCTCTAGAAAATGAATCTCTTTGCCAATTTGGCCGGTCTTGGTCTACCAGGACTGGGAGGTATGGATGCTGCTGCACTTGCGAATGCAGCTACAGTTTCTTCAGCTGAAAGTACCAAAGGTTCTTCAAAAACAAGTACCAGTACAAGTAAACCATCAAAACCACAAGAAGCTCATAGCTCCAGTAAAGCGGCTTCCAACTCCAATATACCAACGACTAATCCCTTCCCTTTCTTCTTCCCAAACCCCAGTTTGTTGTATACACCACTTGGACTTGGTGGATTGAATCCCTTTACTTTACAACCGGGAATGTCTGCAGCAGCTTATGACTCCTTAGCTCAGCAATGTGGTCTCTTGAATGGAGGCATGAATCCGTCAGGTTCTCCTAATTCCAGTTCTAAATTAGGAAATCCTTCTGCTTCATCACGTCCACCATCTGCATCATTAAGTTCGTCGACGGCAACAACAAGTACCCCAAGGATCCATATTGGGACCTCTACTGTATAATATATACACCTCCCAGTTAGCTAAGTGTATACAACATTGCGAACATCAGTGCTATGCAGATGACACCCAGTTATACCTTTCTTTCTCAAAATCAAAACTTCATGAGTCTATCTTGTGTATTAATAAAGATTTAAGTTTACTGTTCGCATAATCTCTTAAACATTCGTTACATCTCAATCCTTCTAAATCCTGCTATATTGTCTTTGGTCCAAACAATTGTATAAATGAATTAGTGGGCATTATTGATATTCGAATTAATGGTATCCCCTTAGAAAGAATCTGAGGTTTAGGACTCATATAACCAACTGTTTAAGAACTGCTTATTTAAAACTCAAAGAATTGTATAGATATAAACATATTTTTGATCGGAAACAAAAAATTTTACTATGTGATTTATTGGTTTTATCCCATTTTAATTTTTGTGGCACTATTTACGGACCTTGCATTGACTTTCAAAACAAAAATAGAATACAAAAAGTACAAAATGCTTGTCTACGCTTTTTATTTGGTCTGAGGAAGCAAGAAGATATCTCACATTGTAGAAGCAAAGTGGCTGAATATGAATGCTAGACGTGAATTTAATTCGGTTTGTTTCTTTCTACAAATTTTAAAAACCCATTCTCCTGAAATTTTAGACAAAAAAGTCTCCTACAGATCAGAATTACATGATGTCAATGTTAGAACTAAAAATAATTCGTCTCTTCCTAAACTTCATAGTGAATTTTTTAAAAGAGGTTTTAGCTACAATATTGCTAAATTAATAAATAGTCTACCATCACACTTACATAAGGCACCACAATATTCAATTATGAAATATTACCAGCATTTGAATAACGTTTTTTGAAGTCCCATGTCCTCTGCCAGCATGACCTTTAACATACATTAATAAGAGTAAGAATCTTGCAACTTCTGCCATCTTAGATATGAATGCTTTATGTAGTAATATTTATATCTTAGTATTAGCAAACAGGTAAGTGGAAGAACAGGGAGTGTTATTGTTCTACAATAATACACATCTGAACTTCGCCGATTCACAAACTTATACCAAAATGTAAAACTGTTTGCTTTAAATAAATAAAGTTCATATTATTATCCCGACTTGACCATACAATGTATGGCATCACACTCCCTCTAAGGCACGCTATGAGTGCCTTTAGGGGAAAATTCACTAAACCCCAGATATCCTAGATATCAAAAGGGTTTAGCTCTGCCAGGTTTTCAGCCCCGTGGTTGGAGTCGTGGCGGCAGTTTTCCATGAATTTACGGACCGTCCGGGCTGTTCCTAACAGGACGGCTTTTTGCATTTGTTTGTAAAGATGTTCGTCCAGACCGAGGTATTTTAAATTGTTTCATAGATGTTTTGGGACTAGTCCTGTCGTTGACATAATAATTGGTACAGTTCGTTTGTTGTTCATGTCTCACTGAGTTTTTATTTGAAATTCCAAATCTCTATATTTGGTTATTTTCTCAGCTTGCTTGATATTTATATTAATGTTGTTAGGAATTGCTATGTCAATTAAAGTTGTTTTCCGAGAGATTTTATCTACCAAAACTATATCTGGTCTATTGTGAGGAACTGTCCGATCAGTCAGTATCGTGCGGTCCCAGTACGCCTTGTAGTTGTTATTTTCTAAAACAGATTCTGGTTTGAATTTATAGTATGGTAATCTTACCGACTGTGATAATTCAAGTTTCAGTGCTAGTTCCTGGTGAAGTATTTTTTCCACAACCTCCTGTAATATTCTGGATAGATTCCGATGTTTGGCAACCGTACCTGCATCTGTCGTTGTTAATAGAAGGATCTTTAACGATGTACTTTAGGTAGTTCTTAGTTGGAATTACTTGATCTTGGATTGCCAATATAAAGCCTTCCGTTTCAGGAAACATATGACCAGAGATCAACCAGTAGTTCGACGCTGAACTGTCGACATAATCTTGGTTGACGTCATTTATATGTTTTCCATGAAGGGGCATCGTCCAGGCACATGATTCTGTGTAGATCAGAAAATTCTGTGAGTTTCTGGAAATGACTACGCAAAATGGAAATTTGTTTATCAAATAGTTTGCTTAGATCTGTCAATCCTCTTCCTCCTTCATTCTGTGGCAAAGTTGTACGTTCGACAGAGCTCTTTGGGTGGTGATTTTGAGCTTTTGTTAGTAAAACTCGAACTTTTCGGTGTAATTGTTCAATGTCAGTCTTGCAGCCATTAACTATACCGAAAGAGTAACTGACCACTAAACAAGCATAGGTGTTAATAGCCTGAAACAGATTTTTACTGTTTAATTTAGTTTTCAACAGTCGCCTTACCCTTCTATAAAACTCTGCGGTTAGGTCCTTTTTCATAGTCATGTGATCAATACGTTGAGCCTGCTTTATTCCAAGGTATTTATAAGTATGACCTTCCCCCATAGATTCAGTTGAGGTGCCATCTCCCATTTCAAAGTGCCCTTGCTGTATTTTGCCTTTAACTATATTAATAATTCGGCATTTGTCTAAGCCAAATTTCATATGGATGTCACTAGAGAACCCTTCTACTATTTTAAGCATATCATGCAGATATTGTTTCGTAGCTGCCATCAACTTTAAGTCGTCCATGTATAACAAATGGTTTATCTTTAATGCTTGTAGCTTGTTGTGTTTGAGACTGAACCCAAAATTAGTCGAGTTCCGTTTGTTTGAGAGAGGGTTCATGGCAAGGCAGAACCACAGCGGGCTAAGAGAGTCTCCCTGGAATATACCCCTTTTGACTGAAATGGGGTGAGTTTGTATCGAACAGTTGGCTTCATTCAGTGAGATTTTGGTTTGCCAGGTGGACATGGCATATTCTAAAAAGTTAATAATACAATTATTCACTTTATAGAGTTTCAGTACCTTAATGAGCCAATCATGTGGAACTGAATCAAAGGCCTTTTTGTAGTCCACATATGCCATGTAAAGATTTCGACGTTTGGCGTGGGCTTGATTGCAGACAACGGAATCAATTATCAGTTGTTCTTTGCAGCCCATCGAATTTTTCGCGCATCCCTTTTGTTGTTGAGTAATTATGTCGTTCAGCTCACAATGTTTGAAAATGCGATGATTAATGCACGATGTTATGAGTTTGTATAAGGTTGAAAGGCAAGTGATTGGTCGGTACTTTGCTGGGTCCTGTGCACATAGGTTATCCTTTGGTAAGATGTATGTAGCACCCTGCGTAAGGAAACTAGGCATCTTGTGTGGGTGGGTAATTACGTCATTTATAAGGGCTGTTAGTATTTCGTGGGTTGCGTACAGTTTCTTTATCCAGTAATTTTGTACACCATCTGGTCCTGGTGCTTTCCAGTTATGGAGGTGCTTCATTATGTTGGATGTGTCTTCCGTTGTAAATGGTTTATATTGCATGGCATCACAGTTCTGAAATGCAGCCTCCTCCTCATTAATCCAGCTGGCTCTGGAGTTATAGGAGATTGTTGTGGAAAGCTGTGTTTTCCAGAATTCCTCGATGTCTGTTTTACTGGGGTAACTAGGGGCTTCATTATTATTGGTGTTGTTAAGTTTTCTATAAAACCCTTTTTATAATTGTCGGAAAAGTGTGTTGTCTAGTTTCCGTTGGTTACTGGTTTTGTACCTTCTCAATCGGCTTGTGTAGACGGAGAGCTTTTGTCGTAGACTGTACAGGCACTGCTGAGATGTGATGTTTTTTCCATCCCACTAGAGTGTATTCGGTTATTGTCCATGATAGTATTGACAAGCCTTTCTATTCTGTTGTTCCTGACTCCTCGTTGGTATTCGATCAGTCTTCCAACGTCTTTCCGAAGAGAATTGATTTTCTCTTCTTTTAGTTCTGGATCTAATTTTTGGTCTTTCTGGATCTCCTCAGGTTGCCAATGGTCATCGACGGCGGTAGTCCTACAGAGAACAGCCCCTTTTTCTTCCGCTCGCTGACAATGTTTGCAGTCATCAAGGCATGGTCTCTTCGATAGGGCATCAGCATTCTTATGGCTTGTTCCTGCGCGATGTTCAGTCTCGAAGTCGAATTATTGCAACCTCTCAATCCACCTGGCCACTTGTCCTTCGGGGTTTTATAAACTGCAATAGCCACTTCAGTGCTGCATGATCAGTCCTCAGGGGGAATCTTTTACCATAGAGGTAAGAAATGTTCTACCCCCTTTACCACAGCCAAGAGTTTCCTGCGAGTAACGCAGTAATTCCGTTCAGGCTTGCTCAAGGTCTTGTTGAAATAACCGATGACTTTCTCCTGGCCCTCCTGGATCTGCGAAAGCACAGCACCAATTCCGACATTGCTTGCGTCGGTATCCAATACGAAGTTTCCATCTTGCAAAGGATAACTTAATATGGGAGCACTAGTCAAAGCTCTTTTCAATGTCTCGAATGATCGCTGACATTCCTCGTCCCATTGGTACTGCACCTTCCCTTCTGTCAGTCTAGTAAGTGGCTTGGCGATGTTGGCAAATCCGGCGACGTACCGACGATAGGACGTGCATAACCCCAAGAAACTTCTGGTGGATATCTTTAGGTATCGGCCATTCCCGGACGGCTTTGATTTTCTGTTTGTACACAGCTACTCCCTGTGCGGAAACTACATGTCCAAGATATTGCACATCTTCTTGGAACAGCTGACATTTCTTCGGGCTTAACTTTAGGCCGGAACTTCGAAGTCGCCGAAATACCTCCTCCAGGTTCCTCACGTGGTCTTCAAAAGATTTTCCAACCACGATAATGTCGTCAAGATACACCAGGCACGTTTTCCATGAAAGCCCTTTTAACACTGTTTCTATCAATCTTTCAAACGTTGCTGGAGCATTAAACAGTCCAAACGGCATCACCGTGAATTGATAAAGTCCTGAGCCGATGGCAAAAGCACTCTTTTCCCGGTCTTCTTTAGCTAGGACAACCTGCCACCCGCTCTTCAAGTCCAGGGTGGAAAACGTCTTCGATCCCGCCAATGTATCTCGGGTATCGTCTATTCTTGGTAGGGGATAGCTATCTTTTTTCGTTGCGTGATATAGTTGCCGATAGTCCACGCAAAATCGGGTAGAACCGTCTTTCTTTTTAACCAAGACAACTGGAGAAGCCCCAGGGTTATTGGATGGTTCAATAACACCTTCTTCCTCCATTTTGTGGACTATTCTATCGGCTTCTTCTCTTATAGCTAGGGGTAGTCTCCTCGCCGACTGTCGAATAGGCTGAGCGTCCCCGGTATTAATTTTATGTTTCACCAGGTCAGTCCGTCCTCTTTTTCCGTTTCCTACATCGAAGACATCCTGGTAGTTTCTGACAATGTCCCTCAATTTTGCTCTCTGGTTTGGTTTCAAATCTTAGATGAATCGGTGATGAGTCTTTCCAGTTCCTTAGATAGTTTACCTCGTGGTATTTCTGCATGCTGTGTGCTTCTGACTACAGAGGAAACTGTTGAACAATGGTCCAAAGTTGTTCCTTTCTATAGCACAACCGAGTAATGATTCAGGTTCATTACTCTTACTGGAACAATCTCCCTGGCACGAAACAGAGTCTTCCCCAGTGCGACTCCTCTGCCTACATTTTCGTCGTTAAATTCGGGCTCAAACATCATTACTGTTCCAGCTTGAGCTTTCTCATAAGCAAGCATCTATAATGATTTCAGCTCTTTCCGGAACATTGACATCCTCTGCTAAGATGGCTCGAAGCTCATCTTTTCCATGAAGCACCACTTCTTCGTCATTCACTCTCAGAATCCCATCTTTGAAATTTAATTGGAATCCCTTGGAGCTCATGACATCCATTCCAATGATTACTTCGTCTTCGATGTCTGCCACTAATGCCCGATGTGTTTCCCAAGGTCATTTCAACCTCATTTCACCATGGACTTTCGCTGCTTCTCCTGTCGCTGTTCGCAGTTCCCATTTTGTTGGTTTTATCATTGTCTCTAAAACAATGTTGAGCCTTATTGCTGTTTTCGTCGCACCAGTATCCAGCAGCATTGCAAATTGCTTCCTGTTAATAAGGCCATCTACGAACACACTGTTAACGTGGTTGCGTAGCGAAGCGACATATGCGTTGGTAGTTGACACTTGTTTGCTACAGGTCGACGATGGTCCCTTTACATAGGCCTTTAGTTTCCCCGGCGAGGAAGTCTGGACTCCGTTGCTCTTCTTGCAACGACTCTGGACATGTCCTACCTTACGACACTTCAGACATCTCACTAGTCTTTTTTCGGTAAGGACTTCTTCTATTATCTTTCTTACAGAGGCTTCGTCGTTTCCGCTATCTTTAGATTCTCCACCAACGATTCGGACTCTGGCTTGACCTCTGCAGGGTATTTTTTGCATCCTCGAATTCTAGCGCTCGAGCAAGTGCATCCACTAATTTAGTCGGTCAAGCTAAAGTTAACGCTTGCCTGGCTGCGTTGTCCCGCAGTCCATCCAAAAATACTTGTACTACTAGCCTTTCTATCACATTTTCCCGGCGTGGCTGGATAGGTAAGGCGAACCAGACGGGCAATATCACCTTCAAACACTTGTAGGGACTCATTCGATTTTTGGTGGCGATTTTTCAATTGGGAATGATAAACGTGCTCCAAATGGGTCTGCCCATACCTCAGTTCTAAATGTTTGACCAGTTGTTCGTAGTCTTCTTGCTCCGAGGTATTCAATGTTTATAAGATATCTGTAGCATCCCCTCTTAAGGCTAGGGTTAATGCGTTTGCCTTCTCATCTGCTGACCATCCGCTTATCTTAGCAGCAGCCTCGAATTGGCGCCTATAGACTAACGTCCATGACGATTTCCCATCAAATTGTGGAGGTTTCATTTTGGGTCTTGCTCCTTCGAGGCCAATTTTCGAATCCACTACTTCTGGACTATTTCTGCTTTCGGTCTTTGATGGTGTTTCTCCCCTTTGTTTCGCCTCCACCTGTTCTTTTATTTTGGTGATCTCGCCTTCCATTATCTGTTTTAACTCTTCTATGCGCCTTTCGTTTTTAACTGTCGTCTGACTCAGCTCTTCAACTATTGTTTGCTTTAGTTCTTCCATCGGGGTTTCATATTTGACCGTCCTCTGCTTCAGATCTTCAATTCGGGCTTCATTTTCGACTATTTTCTGTTCTAGCATTTCTGAACTTTCCTGTACTATGCTTTTCAAATTTTCTTCTGACGATTGCGCCTTTTCCTGTAATTTTTGTAGCTTATCTTCTAAAGACTTCGAATTTTCTAGCAGTTTATCCTCTAGCGCTTTACAATTTTCTTGTAATCTTTCTACTAATTTTTCTTCTAGGGATTCAGAATTGTCTTGTAATGTTTGTAGCTTATCTTCTAACGCCTCTTTCAAGTTTTTAGAATTTTCTAGCAATTTATCTTCCATTTGTTTAAATAGCATACTCATATCTCCATTACCAGAAACTTCAAACAAATAAGTATTGGGATCGTTACCTTCATTTATTAGGGCATCTCGTAGCCGTTGAATTAATACACTTTTTTCCCACTAATTTCTAAAACCCTTTCTTCAAGTTCTTTTTTTAAGTCCGTCACTTTCAATTGATCCAAGTTCACCGCTTTATATATTGTCATTCTATTTATTTTTCACTTCAAAAATTCCACAAATACACCCCACACCTGACTCCACTGTAATGTTTTTATTTTCACACATGGGTTCAGTTCAGTTGGAATTATTTAAAAACACAGTCCAACTCACTCTAATTTATTTCCACTACTTTAACACAACTATTTACAATTTATATCTACATAAGTATACGACCGTCGAAAACTGAATGCCCCTATCGCCAGCTGCTTCTTATTTATATATTTATCTTGGAATTGTCTGGTACGTCCACGAACCATAGGGAAACTCTTTCATGTTCTGGAAGCTTTAAGGGAATTCCCAGTAACGGCAGCGGTGCGCCTGTTGAAGTCAAACATTTCGGGTTCCCAGAATTTATCGGAGTAATGTCCCTTCCATGAATTGGTTGATGGCCGATTGCACCAGCGGTCGGATGAATTCTCGTAACAATACAGAACACCCTGTAAAATTACGCTTGATATGTGTAGATTTTTGTTAAATCGAAACATGTTACATTAGCACATTCAGAATTTTAAATAAAAGCTAAGCTGATGCCAGTATCTAATATTTTGTGCGTGCTATGGAACCGATTGAGTAATTGAATTACCCAACATGGTAGAAGTTTTTTCGCTATATCTACCGTTTCTGTCTATTTAGAGAGATAAAATGTCTACCAAATTTTAAGTCAAACTATAGGCTTCGCAACAAAAAAGATTCAGCAAAATCAGATAAGTAGTTCTTATGTGATGCCCGAACAACCCAACAAACAAACAAACAAACAAACAGACAAACTTACAATTTTATAACAGTATAGATTAAATGTACATTCTTACACATTGAAAAACGGTATCTTTTTTCCAATCACCCTCAATTTTTGTAACAGCTATATGTTCTGTTTCACTAAACTGAGGGTGTCTCAGATGACCCATACACAAGTTGACGGTCTGGACCGAAAGTTGGAATTTTTCAATCGTACATGCCTGTTTTAGCATTAAAATTGAGTTCTATATAGAAAAATTCTTAAAATAGCAGTTGCATTTGAACTTTCCGTTAAACTAAAAGATACAGATGTTGACCGGAACTCCGAACTGTCTTTGGAATATACACGTTTTGTGCAAAAAAATGAATTCTACATGAAAATTAAACCAGAAGAAAATCGTCCATACCAGAATTTTTATTTAGAATAAAAATTGAAAACAGGTAATTTCCTTTTAGACTTAAATTCAAAACCACCAGTCTACATTCACGATTACCGATTTAATGGGAATTTTCATCCTCTAAATTGAAATTAATTAAATGTGTCAGCAACAAAAGAATAAGGATGTCGTTCTAAGAACATCACCTCCTCAAATACAAGAGTCAACGGAATTTGATGTTGACAACAGACTATGTAACACCAAACCAAAAACCAGCAGACTATACTCTTATAATTGACACGGGTCACATATTGCGTCATGTTTATTTAACTTATTTATTAACGACCTAGCTAGCTATCTAAGCAGTTAGACACAGCAAGTTCTTTTTATTTGCTGAGGATTTAAAAATATTTACAAATATTATCAGTGAGAATCGCCTTGACCTATGACAATTAGACCTGAACAACATATGTCGTAGGAAAAATGTTAATCTTTTCATATCATCATATCATATTAACAAATGCTGTCAAATCACATTTTAAACACTTTGGCTTTTAACTATTCTTATACAAAAAATAAACAGAACTGATAAAATAAAGGATTTTGGTATTCTTTTTGGACTTGGACGTAATAACATCCAGATCATCTCGAATGTTAGATAGTTCATACTTTTCCATACGTACTTTCAAAAGCTTATACTTTGCGTCGTTTAAATCGATCTTAGAATACAACAGTAGTATGGTATGCAGATTATAAGGTTTACATTGACCAACTTGAAAGAGTTGAAAATAAATGTTTACTTTTATGTTCAGATAGAATGAGAGTTGAACAATATGCCGTGAACTTGTAATTGAACATCCAATCCCTTCAACATAGACGTTTTCAACACATTTATTGTTTTTATTGTTGAATAACCATAATAATAACCAACAAATAACATTTAATGTGAGCGCCAAGATAAAGTGTGCTAATGATGAATTATTTGTGGTACCCTTTTAAAATACATATTATGCACAGAACGAAACAATTAATTAATTATTAATGCTATTGCTTTCCTCGCTGCCGTTTAGCTTTGCTGCAGCTCGCATTGGCCAGATAATTAGTCTACGACGATTTTCAATCAAAATGTGGATACATTTGTTGTCTTGTTCCCAATTTTCGAATCCACCCTCCATTATCTGTTTTTGATCTTTTATCCGCGTTTAATTTTTGGCTGTTGCCTGCTTTAACTCTTCGATTGGAGTTTCATTCCCCAGTATTTTCTCTCCCAGCACTTCTGTGCCATGCTTTTCACATTTTCTTCTAAGGATTCAGGATTTTCCAATAATTGGGATTCTAAGGATTATTTTCAGGCACTTTAACCAATAGAAGAGTTCTCTTAACTTCCCCAGGGTCTTCCTCACTTCCAGATGTCCTCCGGTTGTACCGTCATGTAGTTCTCGCACGCGCTTCATAAGTAAGGGAATTCCACTATGACTTTGTGTTGGGTGAGAAACGAGAAATCTCCTACCACATAGGTTTTCGTTCTTCTTCCTTCCACCGGATAACTTCATTTAACTCCGGATCTAATTTCTAGTCTTTTCTTTTAAATCAAGCAACACAATCGGCTTTTTAAAATTTTGTTTTAGTGGGGTCTCACTACAACAAATTAGCAACAAATTTTGGTGTATTTGATTTCTTGATTAGTCATATTTAGCTATTTTTTCTGCTAACTTTACCGTTCCATGTCTTTGCTGTTGTTGTCGATTACTTGAGATCTATTCAAGCAGCAAAATGATTTTTTTAACTTTTTTTTAATATGGTCTAACAGCAACAAATTAGCAAAAAATTCTGGCCAATTCGTTTATTCGATTATTTCATATTTAGGTATTTTTCCTGCTACCTTCACATTATCGTCAATATTTAGTGGGGTCTTACAGCAACAAATTTTGGTGTATTCGTAAAGCTAGGATGATCGTCGATTTCTCGAGATCCGTTTCAACAACAAAAGCAATTTGTTAGCAACTAATTAGCAACAAATTGTGAGATATATTTTTTTTTATTTTTGGCGATTTGGCATTGCCATTTTTATAGAGCTAGATGTACTGCTATCTGAACGAATATTGCGGGATCGTTATTTTGTATTTTTCGATATTTTGGGAATAACACGTTCAAGTGTGGTGGGGTTCCCGAGAATTCCAGAAAATTAAGAGTTGTTGCTTCGGAGTTTTGACATCATAAAGAATTTTGCCAATCGGTTTTAAAAAAATTAGGGCACAATAGAAAATTTTCACCTCTTGTATTATTTCACAGAAGTGTCATTTACCAGAATCGGTATATTGACATTCACAATCTACAATACCAGTTTTCCAAAGAATGTGCTGACATGTTTTATAAAAAAGGCTTCACCAATATTTTCATGTTTATCGTTAATTATTTGCGGGAATTGATTCCTTAGGATATACGAGGTCACATGTGGGTCTCAGCACGATGGGCCACCGCCAAATTATGCAGCGGATATACGAGCCCATTGGATAGAAAGTGCAAATTGTATTCCCGCGTTCGCCAATTTATATCCTTGTTTATTTCTCAGGACATTTAAAGCCTGTTCGTTCAAGAGAAGAATTACGATTGTACGAAGGATTTCGAAGAATTTAAAAAAATCGCCATGTTTGTAACCCATTATGAAAACTCTTACGTCATAAGTTGCATGCCTGTAATGTAATTGTCATTTTGTACATTTTCTTGTTAACTTTTTATAAATGTATTGTTCATTTCTTTGTGTGGTTTATAGAAAGATGTCACAAATAAGCTTTAGAAAAAAAAGGTATTGAGTTATCAATAATGTGTAATACTCGAGATGAAGAAAATTATTTCCGAACCTACTTTTATATTTATTTTTCTCGTTGGAAAATGACCAATCTCCTACCTACCATCATCGAATTTCTATTGAAACACCCTGTATATTAATAGAAAATACAACAATCCAAAATATGAAGAAAACTATTATACATCTATTGCACGTATAAAAGTTATTGCTTATCTTTACGTTATTAATTTATAAATCTATGGATTTTACTCCCATCTTGATACTTACTGATTTGTTACATTCATAATCTGACTTGATCCCATGGACAGCACAACAATAATAATTCCGGACAACCCTCTTTCAAATAACAACCTTGTGCACAAGCATAAATTTGGCACCATTGATTGCGTCGTAAAAATGGTCGTATAAACTACGCTCAACAAACACATTTTCCTTATAGTAATGGACGATTCTAATTAGATGATAATATTTGCTGAAATATTTATGTATTACATTGTTATCGCCCGAAATCGTTCCACAGCATCTTATAAGAAAATGTAATAACAATGGAACTATAACTGAAATTAATATAAAATACCGAATGCAAAATTAATAATTATTATAGCAGGAATCTGCAACTCATTGTGTTGTGGCTCATGGTCTCAAACCTGTTAAGGTGGTATTGCAAATAAAAATGGTTGGTCGTATTGTAGAGTTCTCATTTAAATAAAGCAGTTTATATCATGCCTCAACATAAAAAAAATACAAATCTTTCAGATGGAAGAAAATTTGCCACAATTGAATGCATAAAATAATTGTAACAAAATAAAATTGAAGGGTGGGCTTGAATAGTTCCACTTTATCAAATGCAGATAGAACACCTACAAATTATCTAAAGTAATAATTTGGTCAAATACAAGCTTTAAATTCTGAATGTTTCATATAAATGCTACCTGACTAAGAAATAATCAAACAAAACCACCTCCTACAAGTTTTTGGTGGGGGTTATCGTACTGTATATTCTTTCTTATGGTCATCCTCTTTAGTGTTTAACCATCTGTGATATAGCTGTTGTTTCTGTTCCTTTATCTCGTGTAGTTTATCGTTCCATTGAAAAAATTTTCTCATAAGCTTTTTACATGGTAAGGGTACTTTTGCTGTTAGAAGCAACTTAACATTTTATGTTGTTTCATGTCTATATTCTTGTGGGAGTAATTGATCTAATCAATGTATATACTCTGACGTCGCCTATCCCTATTGTTGTTTCTTGTCTCATATATAGATGGAAATAACTGATAATTCAGTATTCTAAGTGCATTTTGTTGGCTTAAATCTATTAGGCTGGACCCATCATCGTTTTTGGAACTTTCAGTATAAGGGCATACTACCTCGTCTTTAGTTTCTTAGTCAATTCTTTTTACCTAGTTAGGATATTATCTCATTTAGCACTTCATAATGTCTTTTCTTCTATTCTAATAGGGTCATAAGTGGCAATTATTGTTGTTTTGTAACATTTCAGGTTCATGTTAGCTTTTGGTAATCGGTCCCTTAGGCGCGTTCCGCCAGTGAACTCCACTATATAGGTGTAAGTGTATTTGTCGACATTTTGGGCGCCATCAAATTGTTTTTTTTTAGAATAGAACAATAAAATCTAGTTTATGTTTCTCTGCTTCATGTCGGATAACCTACCTTCTTAGTGATGCCTTGTATGTTTCGCGTTTTAAATATGACAGTTCGTTTTCGCTTCCTTCGTCGTTTTTGGATAAGACCTCTTTTATTCCGGGGCCTAGTTATAGGATTTTTAGTAGATTCATACATTTCTTTTAAATTTCTGGTCCCTCCCTCAACGTCATGAGTAGCACCATGATTTTATTTTTCGAGGTTAACTTCCTTACGTAGATCCAGTACAAAAGACATGGAAAGAACGATGGATTACTTCGAGATTTCTTCCTTACCAGAAACCAGTACCAAAGACACGGAAAGAAGGATTATGACCTTATACATAGAAGAAACTCAGGACTCTTGTAACTATTACAGAGTCATCGCGGTAACCAGTACAATTATTAGGTTGTACCGAGAATTATTAAAAGAAATTATGCCTGAGGAATATCACACAAATGGATCTGAGGAATAAAGCTTCTTTAGACCAGGCTGATAACAATTTATATAAAACACTGTTTGTTGCCTATAATAGAGAAAAAAACCTAAAATCACAAGATTCCTGTTTGTTGCCAATAACAAAGAAAAAACCCTAAGATCACAAGATTAACATCTTCTGCTTGTAGATGTGAAGAAAGCTTATGACATGGTACCTGAATCTATGTAAAAATCTAGAAAAACTCATTTAAATATGACATTAATAGATGCTAATGAATAATTATATAGACACAACAGCAGGAATTAAAATGGAATACGAGTATGTATATAAACCCTACAGTATGAAGATAATCAAGTAGTAATTGCAAATGATAAAGACAACCAAGAATATAAGTCTACAAAAATTACAGAGGTATACCGACAGTGCGGTTTATAAGTTAACCCCAAAAACAGATGCAGTATATATGCATACAAACAGAAAACCAACAAGGAGGCAAAATTAGAAATTGTAAGGATGTGTTTATCTAGGTATAATCAACATCAATAGGACGAAGTGCGGAGACAGTTAAAAACAGAATAACTAAAGAAAAAAAGGTAATATGAGCAACTTCTCATGGTCTACCCTATATAAAATTTTTTTTCATATTGCCGATATACCTTGCGTAACTATAATTTTACTGCTTCTAACAGTTTTTGAACACTTCTCTATAACTATAATTATACTCCGCCCTATAATTAACATATTCTAACTGCTTATGCAAGTATAACAAACTATTGATCGGCCCTGTATATCCTTATTTCGGCCACCTGGTATACCCAAGTACGCACGTTCCACAATATATGATAATACTTTTGCGCCACATTCTATAACTATAATTCAGCTCCACCTTATATTTTAACCATCCGGTTTACGCAACTGCTTCTAACGTTTTTTGAACTCTTCTTTATAACTGTAAATATAATCCGCCCGTTAATTCAAATATCCAAACTGCTTATGTTTATTTAACATTTTTTTTATTTTTTTTATCCTCTGTACAACTATAAGTTTAATCCACCCTTATTTCAATAACTATTATACGCTACTACGTGCCAACTAGTACAACATTTTCTAAACCACCCTGTATATCTATAATTCTATTCCACCTTATATTTTAACTGTATATGCAACTGTTTACTATAAAAAATTTTTGAACCA
Source organism: Octodonta nipae (assembly GCA_034190945.1). Lineage (NCBI taxonomy): Eukaryota > Metazoa > Arthropoda > Insecta > Coleoptera > Chrysomelidae > Octodonta > Octodonta nipae. Next base: position 39,195,326 of record CM067221.1, on the reverse strand, counting down.
CCCGTATAACTGATATATTTAACCCCGCACATTGCTTGCTGCACGATTTTCGAAACTTGCACGCATACACACACCAACTATATACCGTATAGAAAAGCTCGGCGTCAACAATATTTCCTTTCGATATACTAATAATTTTTTACCATTTCACACAACTGTAAGCCCAGTAAAATAACTGAGTTCAAGTTATCAAAATTAAAACCATTATAAACACCTTGAATGTAGTGCTTTTATGACATATCTTGACATTTAAGATTGAGATTTGTACTAGGAAATTTGAAATTACATTGATCCTTAAGGGTTTTTTTGCACTTATTTTTCCCATTTTTCTGAAAGACGGTATGCTTTACCTCATAGAAAAATATACGGAATCAGTCTAAAATATATCTTTGTATAATATAATTTAAAATATCGAAATTGATTGAGCCGTTTTATAGAAAACAGTGAAGGTTCATTGAAATTGATTGAAATATAGTCCTATATTTACTGTTTTTTCTGATTTTCAGGAATACCGTAAATCCCACCTTATAGAAAATTATATGGAACCTTTCCGTAATATTCCTTAATACAATCATAAAAATAATCACTTCACATACATAAAAATCATTCCGGACGAATTGATAACTTCCTCCTTTGACAGTATATTAAAAAGGAAATATTTTTCTATTTTTTAAAAAATTCATAGAAAACCATGAAAATATTACCATAGATCTTCACTGCTTGAGGCTTGGGACAAAACATGTTTTGTGAAAGGGGCCCCGAACTGTCTTAAGCATGACAGGTTTAAGTTGTTCCAGAGAGTCTCTAGACTCCATTGCTCATTCCAATTCAAATATTCTTTAAATGTCTATACAGCTACAAAACTAGCTCCGATGTTGACATATCAGTAATTTACTATACAGGATTCGATTGTTTTGCAAAGATTAGCTTGTCACGAATACCGTGATAATCTTTTAATGGTAACTTAGATATGGAAGTTTAATAGAATTTTTCTTTCCAATAGAAATGTTAACATCCTCTGAATAGCAATAACACAGCGTGACACGAGAGATTTTAAGCATTACATTTATTTCGAAAATGCAATGAAAACATGGTCGTACACAACTTTTTTGTAGACAATCAATTAGTTTTTGTTAAACATAAAACACTGGAAGGCAAGAAGACCATAATAGTAATTCGCACTCATTATAATACCACATTGGAGAGTTATTGCAACGAATGAGTGGGATGAAATTATAGTACAGAAATAATGAACGGCATTTTACAAAGAGTGGTCCATAACAGGTTCATGACAATCTGATGTGTGAATGTACTGATATTATTCATGTTGTTGTTTAATATTGGGAGTACCTATTATGAAATTGTATTCGAAGAATGTGTAGGCGTTGATATCATAACGGAACATTTTTTCTCAATATATTTTAATGGCATTTATCTGCAATTCAGATCGAGAATAACAATAACATCTTAAACGGTGCAATGCCCTTGTATGAAATTATATTAAACACAAGTTGAATTGTATTGTATTCCTTTTTGTACACAAAAGGTACGTTACATTTAATAACATTGTTAACATTCAGCCTAAACAACTTTGCGGATGGATTATTTGAATAACTAAATATATTTTCTACTTAGCCATCGTAATGTCGTTACTCCTGTATATTTCACTATTATCGAGAAATATATAAAACAAAAATCAAACTTTACCTTTATCAAAGTTGTTCATGACAATTGTCTGTTTAGCTAAATATTTATTTTATTCCCACTGGCAGATACAGCACTAAATAACGGTTTATATAATTAAAATTTAATAAATCTTATTTGCTGTTAAAAATACCTTCACATAGAATCAAAATTGTCTGGAAGCATTGTAAATAATGTATAAACTTTGATTTGCGTTCTAAGACCAGTAACAGGTTATTTACATGTATCTAATAAAAAATGTTAAAAAAAACAATAAAGAATTTAAAATACAGTTGTAACATTGATGGTTATTCGTGTCGAGCGATTAAACAGTAGAAATTGATTGCAAAGTCAAACACACTTTGTTAAAAAACCTTCTGTTGTAACAAATTGTGTGAAAAAATAATCGTACTTAGTAGTGAATACAAGGATCGATTATTTTCATAAAGTATCAAAAACTACCAATTTCTCAACAAAGTAATAGTATTAGTTATCACTAAATAGTTAGTGAATGATAAAGAAAATAGATAAGTTTGTTTAGCTTGAATTACTTAAAT